>CAUYQV010089438.1:0-24995 GCA_963574575.1 Galagoides demidoff
GGCGCCTGTGGTCCCAGCTACTTGGGAGGTGGAGGCAGGAGACTCGCTTGAGCCCAGGAGTTGGAGGTTGCTATGAGCTGTGATGCCATGGCACTCTACCCAGGGGGATAGCTTGAGGCTCCATCTCAAAAAAAATAAAAATTAAAATTAAAAAATAATAAAAATTGACTTTTGTCATCTCTTTATGCATTAAAATATGGTTTGGCATCAACTTTCCTATGACTACTAAAATTAAGAGTTTTAAAACTTAAATTCACATATTAACCTAGAATAGAATATAAGCAAAAATAGGCAATAATTGATCCTAGAGATAGGATAAAAATATTTATTTAAAGACTCAGGTAATCTGTCTTACATTTGCAAACCTATAGCTGCTAAAGGCCTTGTCCTTTTAATGGTTTAGTAAGCCAGTGGCTGGAATGGGGCTCTGATGTATTATAAAGATTATGGGCTTTTTGACAATTACCATACAGCATTTTATGAGAGTCTCCATGTTAAAACGTCTTGGGATGCTTACTAATTATTTATCTAGTAGAGCTAATAAAGCCCTTTGTTTTCCCTGGGTGGAACAAAATGAAAATCTACAGTGCTATAAAAGCGTATATGATGGATTATCTCAAAAGTCTTATATGTGAGGAGGCGTCAAGCTTTTCTTTTTTCCTCTTTTTGATTAAACTAATATATATCAGGCACTGTGCATGTTTGCTTGCTTTCATATGTTCTTGCAATTCTTCCACTTAAATAGGGAGAAGTCAAATATGTTACTCTAATTTTACTTGATGATACACATAGAAATAACATTCAAAACCACATTTTCACATTTCTTTCCCAATTTTTTCCCTCTTTTTCTAACTCTAATCTTAGCCCTAAAACTAAACTTTCATATGTTAACTATCCCATGTTTGTTTGCTTGTTTTAAGGTCATTCTAGATGTTTCATATGTTTATGTGATATAAGCCAAGTTTGGCTACTTATTATGTAACCCCCCCCCACTTTAGTTTCCATATATTTTCGTCCTATCATTCTCCTTCCCTGAAACTTCAAAAACATCTAATTACTCCTTTAACTGAAATATTCTTGTTTTGCTTTCATTTTCATCAGTTCTGGTGGGCACGACAGCATCCCGTTCTCAGTCTTCAAGGATATTTACTTCTCCCTTTCCTTCTCTCCTGTCTCAGCTTTTTATTTCGTAGATCACTTTAACCTCTCTAGTTATATTTCTCTGAACAGTGATGTTGCATGTCTTGAAAGAGTCCAGAAATTTGACCCATTGATAAGAATTTCTTCTATCTGAGAAAATACATAATGTGGAATAGAGAAGACAGAGTACGATCTCAACCGCTGGACCTCGGCACCTTATCTTTCATCTGCCACATGACATCATAATGACAGGACCACCAGGACTACTCCATCCTTTGCCTAAACTTGTAATTGTCAACTGATAACCTGTCATTTTTACTGCCTCTGTTCTACCTAGGGAGATACGATGATATTCTGTCTTGTGGGTTGGTTATTTTCTGAAACATAAGAGATTTATTAGCCCCTAGAGTACTTACCTCAGAGCTCTGCCCTTGTTCCCATTTGAATATGCTCTGCCCTAGCATTAAGGCCTAGCAGCATCCCTCCCCTAAACCTGCAGTGAGCGCACTGCCAAATCTAGCCTGTATTGTATTCAACAAATATACCTCCGTATCATTCACTTTTTTTCTAAGACTCTCTGTTATCAGGTTATATCTGCATCTCCCTTTTCCTTTTTTTCTTTTTTTCTTTTTTCACTGAGCTACATAGCTTGAAATAAGAAAAAAGGTAAATGATTTGGTCAGCCTTTTCATATAATGATTTTAAAACTACATCTATTCTAAATGGGACCGTGAATAGAAAAAAAATAACCTGAATTACAGATCTATGGATAATTCCCCAATTAAATCCACTGCTTTGACATAGCCCTCACTTAACTTTCTAAAATAAATTCCAGCTAGCAAATAAATGAAGCCCATGTGAGCTTAAAGGTTTTGGCTATGTTCATGTACTATGTGATAAATGCCCACAGGACTAAGAAAGGAGAAGAGAAAGTAAAGGGTTAGCTAATCAAACCTAGGTAGTAATTATTTGTTTACTGTATCTTTCCATTTTTATATTTTGTGATTCAATTAAATCTGTATAGCTCCTATACCAAAACTATGACTTCCTCTTTCTTTCTACAAATTATATATATTTCTATTAATTTGCATAAAATATCAAACTAAATGCTGGTTTTTGTCATAGTCCTTGTTCCTACATATTGGAAAAACAAAAATTTAAATCCTTTCTTCCTGTTCCCTTCTTCCTCCTAACCCTCCCTCATCTCTTACATTTTGGTATTTGCAAACATTTTGTTTCTACTGACACAGCTGAGTTGGTGTTACTGTATTTAAGTGGACAGTTGTCAATGTTGTTTTGCAACAAAATAATAAGAAGTGCTGATCATTGGTCTAGGACATACCATCATACACAAACACACACGTTAAGTGACAGGCAAAGGGGAAAAAAAGGAATAAAAGGAAAGAATTGCTTAAAATTATACGAAATTTTTTTCAGTGTTCCTTATTTTTGTAAAGTCAGTCTCAGACAGGAAATACGAAATTCAGAACCTGAGCTTTGCATGCAGAATAAGTAACCAATTGCAATTCCAGGCTTCAGATCACTAGGCATGCTGTCACCAGCCACCTGCCTGGGCTGTGAAGGCTCTGGCAGGTTGTTTCCTCACCATAGATGAGCCAGGACGTATGTGACCTTCACAAAATCAGACAAGGAGCCTACACATCAGATAAAATGTCTAATCAAATTAACACATGGTTCAAGAGATTAAAAGCATGTCCACAGACTATCAACCAACTGGAAGCATTACCTTTATTGTCCCTTCTCAATTATATATCTCTCTCTCATTTAAATTAATGTCCAAAATGCTTTTAAACAAGGTTCTATCATGTAAGTTTCCACCACAAAACATACACACACACACAGATGCACACAATTTCAGTCATTTTCTCTATTTACACAACTTGTTAGAATACAGAAATATCCTTCTCTAAGACACATATTAAAATAGATGAGAAAGAATGGCAGATTATCTCTTATTATTACTTTTTTTTTTATTCAGTCAGGCTGTGAGTGAATATTTATTGAGTTCTGACTTTGTACAAGGTCTATGTTAAATGAATTAAATGTGTACAGAATAAGTTGTCAAATAAAAAGTATGACTCCTGCTTTCTAAGATATTAATAAAAACATAAAATCAAATCAAAACCATCCCATTGATATATTAAAAATTCAGGTAATCCAAAAAGGAAAAAGTCAGCCATGAAGTTACCACCCAAGTAAATAATCAAAGACTTCAGTAATTATCCTTTTGTTTGCCTAACCCACTGTTGTTTCTGCCAGCGCCTTGCCTGTCTTGTCTATCAACTTTCATTCTCATTGAGAAATACATTGTGAGCATCTTTCCAATGTCAGTAAACACAGATCCCCGTATTTATTCTAATGGCTCCACAGCAAGCCCTTTGATAAATGTGCCACAATTCATTAAACTGATCACATTAGTGGACATGTAGATATCTCCAAACTTCTGAAACAGCACCCCATACTAGCATAAAAATTACATGCAGCTTTATATAATTGCTCAACAATATCAAGCACACAAATTTCTATCACAGAAGCACATTCTTTTAAACTGTTAAGAAAATATTTGATATGTAATACATATGCTGAAATGTATACATATCAAAAGTACCCCTTGATGAATTTTCCCAAGGAAAACCACTTGGGAGCTCTCATAAATAGCATCCACTTGAAAGATTATTGCTGATAATATAATGTCTCTTAGATCCCCCTATCAACTTCATACCCTCAGAGAGCAACCATTTTATCGGCATTATACCAAGTAGAAAACACCCTTTATCTAAATTAAATGATCCAGTAAGTTCTCTTTTGTACCCAGCTTCTTTGTGAAAAGTATCTATATTTTTGTGCTTGTTTGTGTAGTGATCATTCTGAATACTATATATTTTTCCATTTTGTGAATATACCAGAATTTACTTACTGACTACTTCTTTTTAAGTTGGGCATAGTTTATTATAATTAGTATGCACATAAAACCATGTACCCCACAAAGTAAATGGTGTATCTTCCACACTAAGCAATAATCAATAGTCTGCCATGACCTTCCAGCACCTTCCACTACTTATCTATAACTTTTGGTAGACATTTAATGTAGTGAACATTCAGGAAGTTTCCAGTATGGGAAATTACTATAAATAGCCCTGCTGCTAAAATTCCTGTATGTGTGTTTGTGAACACATATTCATGCACTTCTAATGGTTGTGAGTGGAACTTTTGGGTGATAGGTTATATATACTCAGCTGTAGTAGATCCAACCTGTACTAGTTTTCTACCCCAAAGTTAGTGTCTTAAACCAACAGTATTTATTATCTCAGTTTGTGTTGGTCAGGAATCTGTGCACAGCTCAGCAAAACATCTCCAGCGTCAAGACTGGCCAGGATTGTAGTCATCTCAATGCATCAGTGCCTTCACTGATTAATAATCTCTAAACCTCAGTGGGCAACAATGAATAATCCTCTGTGACCTCTGATTAGACTTTAGATCTGAGTACATAGCACTTGATAATAAGATCTCACTCTTCTTCATATGTCCTATTTCCTTCATCATATTCTATAAGGTCTGCGCAAGTCAATAATTCCTGTATCTCAGCATTCACCAAAGACATCGATTACTACATTTTTCCTAGATTTAATGTAATGAGTCTTCTTCTTACCTTTACATACAATTGGAACATAATAAAATTGTATATGCCTTAGTTAAATAAATAATAGATGCAATAAATGAAGTAAAAAACACATAGTGGTTCTTAATACCAAAAAAAATAGAAGTTTATTCTTCTTTCAAAATCCAAAACAGGAGTTATTAATCATCAGAGGACGCTTCTCCAAGAGATGATTTAGGCACTCAAAATCCTGCTGTCTTGTAACTCCATCATCTTCAGCAGGTATTTCCAAGATCATCATTCCTATCTTCACCCATTTATGGAGGGTCACTAACGACAGGGCTTTATGGCACATTCCTGGAGAGTAGAACATTTATTTCTGCTCATATCCCATTTTCTAGAACTGAGGATCCATACCTAATTGTATAAAAGGCTAGAAATTGTGATTTGTGTGCATAAAAGAATCAGAGTAAGGTTTAGTACACAGCTAGCCACTTTTTACCACACAATCGTACTACCTAACATAGCTCCTCTTTGCCTTTCAGTTCCATCTTTTTTAAGAATAAGAAAAGTCACATTAATTATAATGAACTCGGGCGGGGGGGGGGCGGACAAAAACAACCCATCCCCCCCCCAAAAAAAAACTCAAGAAAAGAGCCATCAAGGAACCATTGTCTTTCATTTGGGAGGCAACTGTGATACCATCAGAATAGGTTTGATAGCCAGATGCTTGCTGACTGTCCTGACGACCATCCATACACATGTGTCTCCTTCTACTCTATGAATTTTTGTTTGTTTATTTGTTAAGGATTTGAGGAGATGTACAGTACCACCAGCTAACAAAAAAAAAAAAAAAGCCTATGAGTGCCCGTCAATGATATAAGAGAATGATGAAAATTTTTATTTTTCTCTTTACAGCAGCAGGTGGTTCATCAGGACCAAGGACTAAAACTAATGCTAAGATGTGAAGCTGGCACACACACAAGCTTTGTATTTGTTAATAGAGTGACTATATCTGTCCCAGGGGCTTTGAAAACTTCACATGCATGGAAAAGGCAGCTATTGTTCTGACTGTCACATTTGAAAAGAAACACAAACAAATGGTTATGTTTCTGCCTGCCTGTCTTTACTGATGCATAGCTCAGACAAGCCTCAATCCTCTTTTAAATCTCAGTCTTAAAAAAAAAAGCCTCCTGTCGCTTTGGATCAGGAAATAGTAAAGTGTAACATTTGCAAAAGCAGCCCCAAGGACACAGATAGTATTGAAAATCCTGGAAAATGAGATGAATTACCAATTCTCATTATTCATTTGGCTCCCACTGAAGACTAATAGCTAAGTAATTTTCCATATATCACGTTACCCAAGGTGCAAGGCATATAATATGTTAGTAATCTATTGACTAAAATGTTATTTCCACAACAACTTTTCTTGTAAGCTTGAGAAATGAACATGCATTAAAAGTAAGAGAACAATATTTTTTCACTATATGTTGCTATAATTTATGACTAATGTTGCCTGCGTGCAAGAAGGAGAAAGATGTATGCTTCTTTAAGGAAAGATAAATTGGATTACATGCACGTTTTCTTTACAAAACAATACTTATAATCTTTGAGGTAAAATGGATGTCATTATTCCGGTCAGGTTATGTCTGAAGTACATTTAAACGGTGAGAAATCAGGGCTTCGAAATGTAACATCTGCAGATAAGATAATGGTATGTGGATGTCTCTGGAAAATAAAGAAAATAAATACTTTTGTTAAAAATAAAACCACAGGATGGGGAACCTCTAGGAGCCACAGCAATGCGGCTGGACACATGGGCCATTTGAATGCCCTCCTTAAAGTCTGCCTGATGCATTCTGGGTTATACACGAAGTCGTGTAAGTCAACCCAGAGGAATTGTGGAGCTCAGAGTGACAAAGGAGGGAAACTTGCAAACAGCTACCCTTCCTCTATTAAATATTCTCCCTTTGGTGCCAAACTTTACAGCAACTGCTAATACAGAAGCAGAGACAAGTACCAGGCCATGAACTATACCGAGATAGTCAGATTGGACCATTTTTCCCAACTATGTTTCCTCTCCCTGTCGTGGGAGGTTGGAGCACATCCCTGAAGATGAATCACACTTTCCCATCCCCTTGATAAGGCACTGACCATGTGACTTGAATGTAACTATGTCCATCTCTAAGAGGCTTTAAAGTAACTGAATCTTTGACTTGGTCTAAACTTTCAACAAGATCAATCGGGAGAAAATAAAATACAAAAATCAAGGTAACTAGAAATAAAATGTTTGCTAATATAAGTGAATAGCATGGGGATAATAAGTGTTAAAACAAAAGATGACTAATAAACATTCTAATCATCCATTCATTTCACACACACACACTGTGTTTTACTATTAATAGATTACACATTGGAAGTATAAGAATGAAAAATCAAACATGGTTCTATCATCTACTTTCTTAACAGCTTAAAGTTCTCTGTTAACTCCCCTCTGTCCATTTCCACATGACTCAACTATATCAAAAAAGCTATCCAACTATATCAAAAACCACCCCATTTCCCAAATCTATGTGTTTTTTTTAACCTCCTCTGCCTTATGACCTATCTAAATTCCAAAAAAATAAATAAGGTAGACAATTCATCACAGACATTTCACAGAATGCTAAGATGTCCCCCCATGAACTCTGTCCCCTGGTGTTACTCCACTTATTATGTTCTCTTACTTGGCAAAAGGGATTTTTCAGATATAATTCAGGTTAATTAGTTGGTCTTAAATTAGGGAGATTACCTGGGCTCATTTAATCACAAGCCCTTTAAAAGTAGAGAGTTTTCCCTGGCTGGTAGCAGAAGAAGTAGTCAGAGATTGAAGCACAATGGAGATTCAAAACTGGCTTACAGATGGAAAGGAGCACCTGGTGAGGAGTAGGGAGTGACCTCTCAGGTCTGGATCAATTCTGGGCCACAGCCAGCAAGGAAAGGGGGACCTTGATCCTATAGCCAAGGAAATTAATTCTGCCCACATCCAGGAAACTTGGGGGAAGATTCTGTCCTACAGCCTCCAGGTAAGAGCACAGCCTGGCCAATACATTGATTTCAGACTCATGAGACCTGGAGTGGAGAATCTGGGCAAGCTCATCACACACTTCTTATCCACTGACTAAACTGTGAGGTAATAAATTGGTGTTGCTTCAAGCTGCTAAATTTATGGTAATTTGCTACAGAGCAATAGAAAACTAATATGATTGCTCAATCCAGACTTCATATTCCAGGGCTGTCCTAGTTCAAGCTAATATTCAGGGCCAGCCTCCTCAGTGAGTGGAGTAGTAGCCATGTATAAGGTCAGCTGCTGAATCAGTGCGGTTTCCAGGGCACTGGAATGGCTGTTCTGATGCTAAGCTCCCTCATTTGTGCACCCGTGCCTGAAATCCCCTGAATTGTGAGCAAAGCCTTTCATTATAAAGCAAGGCTTAAAACAGAAATCTCCTTCAGAAATGAATTTCAGTGACTTAAATTTATTCACACTGGTACCACAGGGAGTCCACACTGATAGAAGGTGCTCTTCTGAGAGCAAGCTTTGAGCAAAGGACATGCAGAAAATCTGCAGGCATAGAGCACCTGGTAAGGCCTAGGGAGGCCTGAAAACACAGAGAGGAAAGGGAGACAGCAGAGAAACCAATGACTCTTTACAATGCTGTCTAGTATTGGCCTTACATGTTCCCTTGACCCTGGACTAGGCCGAAGTTAAACAAGTTCATAAAGTTCATGTTTCTTCATGCCTCTATTTCTTTTGTTTTCCCTACAGTAAATTTTCTAATTTATATATGCAATATGTATTCTTCCCCTTTCCTTCTTGCTAACAAAACTAGATCTCGTTCAAATAAGTGGTGTGTTTAACTCTAGATGACGATTGAGATATAGAAATCACAACAGACCTATTTCCTCCCTTCTTAGGCTCTTTATATCTAAAGAAGTTCACATGTTCCAGGGCTGATCAATGAACCTACAGGTAGGCAGGACTTTTAACAAGAAAGACCCAGCTTCTATGGTTCTTTCTTTCATCTTTGAATATGGTCACGATGATTCAAGCTGCGGTTCCATTATAGGTTAAATTATGTCTTCCTGAAATTCATCTGTTGAAGTCCTAACCCAAGGTACCTCAAAATGTACTGTATTTGGAGATAGCATCTTCAAGGGATAATTAAAATAAAATGAAGTCATTAGGTATCCTCATAAAAAAGAGGAGATTAGAACACAGAGTCACACAGAGGGAAGACCCTGTGAAGACCCTGGAAGAAGACAGCCATCTGCGGCCAAAGAGAGACTGTAGGAGAAACCAAGCCTGTTATACACCTTGATCTTAGACTTCTAACCTACTGAATTAGGGGAAAAGAAGTTTCTGTTGTTTAAATCACCCAGACTGTAGCGATTAGTGGCAGCCCTGGGAAATTAATAGAAGCGGTCATCTTCTGACATGAGGAAAGGTCAGGAAAATCACAAAGATGTTAGTACTAATATTGACTGGACCAATGTCAGCCATTGTCTGCCTCTGGAAAATACATCATGGGGAAAAAATGAAAACGTCTATCTGTAGGCCACCATGGTTGGGTTTTCTGTACCTCCCAATCAATGCATTTCTAACTGACCCCAAAGCCTCATACCTTTAATCTCTTTCTTCTATTTATCAAAGGCCATCCAATTATGGATGGTTCTAGGAGAGTGGTATAGAATAGCAATTTAAGATCAAATTTCACAATATGCCCACTGAGATGAGGTGTCAAATAATATTTCATTTTATGCTTAGTTGGGTACAAATGAAGGCATTTTTAGATTTGGTCCTTTATATGAATCCTACCACCAGTTCATTTACTTTATGTGATTCCTATTTAAACCTAATAAAGAAAAATATATTGGCAAGGCCTAGGATGGGATGCATATGGTACACTGACATTTATAGAGATCACAAAGATTGTGGAGTAAATACATTTTACTGCATCGTAGAACGGATTCCTTCCTCTCTCCCTGATGATACGTGTGAAGCTAGTAACGGTCATGTATAACAGTGCATGTGCTCCATCTAAAAAAACCAGGGGTGTACCTGGTTCACTTTAACATTACCTATTGAAAATGCTCACTGGTGTTTTGTTAGAATGAGCTAGATGTTGGAAATCTCATAAGATGAATCATTCCTGAGAGATTTCTTAGACTTTGAAGCATGGACTTAATGAGTCCACTCATCCAGGAAGAGTGATAAAAATAGGCTTCTGTATCACTTTTCCTGAGTTTACTAAACGGATACTTTATGAACCCCTGACTAAGCTTTCCATTCTATTAACAAAATACTCATGGAGAATTAGTTAGGAAGATAGGCCCCTGTGAGAGAAAACATGCTTCCAGAATTTCAGGCTCATCACAGCCAACTTTCATCAGAAGGTGACACCAATGTACAAGTGTCCAACAAAACATATGTGAAAGTTTGGCCTTGGGCTTTAAATTGACTTTAAAAGGAGACGGTTTGTGTAATAACTCACTATCCTTATTTGCTTTGCTGCGTCCACAGCAGAAACATTCCCCAACCACAGAATCTCATACAGGAGATGGAGGAAAATGTTAGCGCTTCTATATTAGTGCTACCTACATTAACATACTTCAGCTGAGAGTTCATCTGTGACACAGTTTTGGAATGCAGCTGAAGTTTTCTCCTAGAAATCTTTCTGGCAGGAAGCTGAAAGGCAACCTTTTGCTCTTTCCCCAATTCTCCTGATTTATAAAGCAACATAATTGATAGAACTATAGCTCTCTAACCTTAGAGATTTCTTCCCATTGACTCACTTATCACATGATCAAAGCCTCCCCTGGCTGTTAAACCACCTCTTATTTTAGATACGCTTGTTGCAGGCTTCGCCTCTGTCATTTACCAAAATAGCTGTACAAGAAGCTCAAGGCTACAACAATTCTCCTATTCAGGGCTGTAGGGAATCACTCTAAATCCTATTTAAGGAATAAGAATAAGTGTCTGTATTGTTCCTTCAGTGGACCCAAAACTGATGCTATCCACCCCCACATCTCTCTCAGTGACAGGATAATCAAATCCGTGGTATTATTTTTCATCAATCAATTTACTGTATAAGCTTTTTCAGCTCCTTTGTTACCATAAACAAATTATTGTGCTCTTCAGCACTTACTGAATTATTAACAAACAATAGATTCACTACAACATCCACACCATTTCTCAGGCCCAGATTAATTTTAAAATCTCTTTCAATGGCCCTGCTCAGCTGGTGTCCAGCAGTCCCTGCATGAAGCACCAACATTTATCTTACTCTGCCTTGTCAGGTGACCATTTGCCTTTCCATACTGGTTTATGATCTTCTAATTAGGGAGCTTGTTCTGAATTTGGAACCGCTATTACTGGAGAAAGAGAAATAGCTAATTGCTTTTCATCAAAATGCCACAGGAATGCAATAAGGCTAAGAAAGGTCAGAGCATTTTAACATTCCTCAGTCCTCAGAAGGATCAATAAACAG
Source organism: Galagoides demidoff (assembly GCA_963574575.1). Lineage (NCBI taxonomy): Eukaryota > Metazoa > Chordata > Mammalia > Primates > Galagidae > Galagoides > Galagoides demidoff. The sequence continues at coordinate 11,287 of CAUYQV010089438.1, forward strand.
CTGTGAGTGACCACTCTTCTGAAAGTACTTTCTCCTAAAAACACAAACAAACAAAAGTTGCAGGCCAATAGTCACAGACATTTTTGTTTCACTGAAGGTCATAAGGAAGACACTTTATTGAATCCTTTGTTCCCACAGTCTAGACCAGGCGTTCTCCAACTACGGCCTGCGGGCCACATGCAGCCCACCTAGGACATTTATCCAGCCCACTGGGTGATTTTGCCATCACTACCTGTCCTGCTTAGCAACCAACTCATCCCAGGGCCCACTGTCCAGCCCTCCAACGGTTGGAGGGCAGTGAACCGGCCCCCTATTTAAAAAAGGTTGAGAACCCCTGGTCTAGACATTCTGATCACATAATTGAATTTTTTAAACATGTGAATTTTTCCATTTCTAGCTGTACCCTAATGAACCAACACATCTGTCCTCTCAGAAGTTAAGGCAACTCCATATCCACACTGGAGAAATGAAGGCGGCTAAGAACATTTCATTCCAACTGCCCTGCCATGGTCCTAGTTCCAGGTACCACAATCTGCCTTCTGGACTGCAGCTCTGCCCCTGAACAAGTCTCTCTGACTTTACCCTGAAGTTAAATGCAGAGTGAAAAGATAACACCTTGGAAGTTGCCACTCCTCTCCTTTGAACCATTCACTGGTTCCCCCTTCCCCTCAGCAGAAAGTCCAAATTGTATATGAGATTCTTCATGAACTCGCCTGCTTGCAGCCTTATCTCTCACCTCACTCCCCCTAGCCCGTGAGTATTTGGAATTCTTTGAACACACTGTGCTCTCACACATCCCAGAATCTTTGTACTTGTTACTTCCCTGGCTGGAATGCTCCTCCCACCTCCCCCAACACTGGCCCTCCAGTTCTCTGGCTGATTGTCCTAAATTGTCCCTTCCCAGCCTATCCCGCAGAAACTTCTCCAGCTTGCCCAAGACAGTCAGATGAACTTATTTCTTCTCCCATGGCAATTTCTTTCTGCTTGTATGATAAAAACATATTGCATTAAAATTCTCCCTTTGCTTTCTAAACCACAAACCCAACAGGATAAGGAACAAGTCTCTTTTCTTCACCCTTTTATTCTTAATACTTAGCCAACTACCTTGTACATTTATTAGATTTTTATTTTCTGTGCAGTAAATTAGCACAATTTAGCTGCTTCCTAGAATACACATTTATTATCTCAGAGTTTCTGCAGGGCAGCATTTCAGACACAGCATAGCTGGGTCTCTGCTCAGTCCTCGTAGGAAATCACTGTTGCCTGGGCCACATTATTACTGGAAGCCTAGGGTCCTCTTCCAAGTTCATTCAAATTATTGGCAGAATTCAATTTTTTGCAGTTGTAGGGCTTTTGTCCTTTGCTGTCTTGCTGATTGTCTGCTGGGATTGTTCTTAGCTCCTGGAGGCTGACCTCAAGTCCAATCTAAATGGTATTCTCACAAGAAGCCTGCTTATTTCATCAAAGCCAACAGGGAGGCTCCCTCCAGTCTGTTATTATAGAGTCTTAGATAACATAACATAATCATGGAAATAACTATCCTTCCTCCTTGCCATATGACGTAGCCTAATCAAGTGAGTAACTATCCCTGGTATCCAAATCCATTCAAGCTCACACTCAAGCAGAGGACATTATAGAGGGTATTCATATCAGGCACAGGTCTCTCAAGGTCCATCTTAGAATTCTTCCTGCCACATATATACATAATAAATAAGTACTAAGTGAATTAATGAAATCAGAGAACTTTTATCTGTAGCACCATCACAGATATTAAGTAAATTTCTTGATCTCTGCCTCTATTTCCCTAGGGACAAATAATACTAATGGTATAAATAATAATCCCTATCTTATATATCTATAATGAATTATAGAAGATAATGCATAAAAAATTAATAACTATTATTTATTGCCCACAATGTGTTAGGTACCATGTTAATACTATCTCAATTGATCTTCACAATGGCCTTAAAGAAATGCTAGTATAATATTGTCATATGATATGGGTGACAAAATCAACACTGAGCAATGTTAGGGGACTTTCCTGAAGTCACACAGTCAGAAAGGAGTAATGCCAACCATTATGCCCAGATTTTTTTTTAACCACTTATGTATTGTATATGGATGTCTAATAAAATGGTTATAGATAAAGGTGACTAGTATTATGTTTATGAATTTGAAAAAGTGCTTATGTTGCTAATTAAGACATGCTTTAAGGCAGGGGTTGTAAACTCTGTCCCAGGGACCAAATCATCCCCATTGCCTGTTTTAGTACAGCTTATAAACTAAGAATAGTTTTAATATATAAATATTTATAATTGATTTGATGATGGGGAACACTATTTTTGAACCCAGATTAAGTGAAACCCAGTTGCTCAAAGAATTCCATTATGTTCATTAGTAGAGGTATAATATAAAAAATTATGCTTAATTTTTATTATATTGCTAGCTCATCAGTACAAAAGTATAGATTTTTTTCTTTCTTGCTGTGTAAGCAGCTATATAAAAACTTGGTTTACTTTCTTGGCCTAAAACATCTAAAACATTTATTACCTACGTGACTCTTTATAGAAAAATTTTGCAGACTATCTGCTTTTAGACAATTCAACTAGTAGTAAACATTACTAGGCAGACTTGTGTGTCAAAGTCTTTCAACATAGGAAACCAGCACAATCAAAATAGCATTACTAAAATGAAGACAATTGTAATCCCAGGACTTCATGTTGCCATCTACATTGGTGGCACAGAACACACCATCCCTTTCTGGACAGAGCTACTAAACCTGAACTCAGTTATTTCTGAATCATTATTATAAACCAGGCCCAAGAATCAGCTTTTCTCCAGCACCAGAGTCACCTTTCTCTATGCAGACAGCATTGTTGCATAATCACTGACACAGAAACACAACAGGCAGCAGAGGTCAGCCCATTCGTATTCAATAGTGAGAACTTCTTCTACTGTGAGAATGTACCAACCTTTCTCTGTGACCTCAGCAGATTCCTGAAACATGACACCTTTATCCTGACATTTACTGCATCATGTTGTCCCTCAGGATGTCAAAACACAACAAGAAGGTCAGCATCCAGGTGCAAGAGCAAACAGCTGCCATCAGTGTAGCCTGAGGAGTGGAGTCCAGCAGCCTCATTCCAGTCAACCTCCAGCCACCCAAATGTTTCAGCCTGCTGCTGGTGCTTACAATTTCACATGTAAGTCATTTCCTTACGCTAACGTAGTTTCTCCTCTTGGGAATCAAATGTATCTGTGAGGCAGCTGTCAACATCTCATGATTTCTTGTCTGAGAGCTTTGTTCACAACATTCTCTCAGTATAGGAAATCTTATGCATTCTTCAAAACTCAGCTCAAAGACAAACTTCTCCATGACATTATCCCTAATCCTTTATCAAAAATAAATAAAAATGTCTAGTCTTCCACTAATTGCAGCTTTCTGGTTATATACTTTGGATGAACAGAATTCATATTACACATATATTATAATCTGTGTACATCACACTGCATCTCAATGAAAAGCTCTCTACCGGTTTACCATAGCAACTGGATTAAAATCCAAAATTTTTACCAGAACCTACAGCCCTTTCCCCAAATGGCCTTGCAAACCTCTTTGACCCTATCTGTCTTATTTTGTATTTTGTTGCTATAACAGAATATCAGAGACTGAGTTATGTGTAAAGAAAATAAATTGATTCCCTATAGTTCTAGAAGCTAGGTAACCCAAGGCCAAAGGCCCTGCATCTGAGGAGGGCCATGGCAAAGGCAGAAGGGCAGAGAGTGCAAGAAAGTGACATAGGACCACTCACTTTTATACAAAGCTGCCACTCATAGTAACTAACTCACTTCTGTCATAACTGAGCCACTCCTGTGATAATGGTATTAATCCACAGAGGATGAAGCATTTCTCAAAGGTCCTGCCTATCAACACTGTTACATGGGGGAGAACTTTGGAGAACATATTCAAACCACAGCACCATGGATCTCTTGTCCACACCACTGCAGTGTGCTGGCCCTATTGACACTCCTTGAACAACTTCTTGAACAATTATCTTTGTTGTTGTCCCTAGAAGAGCACACTGTCCTCAAACGTTTCCCCTGGCTGACACGAATATCACATCTGTGTAGAAAATTTCTCTGATCTGTTCTATTTTCTTTTTAGTGGTTTATTAATGTGTTCAGGAATTTATCATCTGATTATGTAGTCTCCATGAGAGCAGGCATTCTGTCTGTCTTGGACATCACTATATCCCCAAGGCCCAGGCTTGGGCCCAGCACAAACTTCATTTCTAAGAGATTCAACCAATATTTTATTTTCATTGTTTTTAATTGGTTGATTTTAAACTCCTTAAGGATAGGAACTTTACATACATTTTTTTTTTTCACTTTCCCATTCTCCATTCTCCACAGGGCTTAGTGTGGAATCTATAATTGTGTACTGAATGTTGACTGTTTAAGTAATTAATTAGCTATTAACACTTTAGACTGCAGTCTTTTACTAACATTTTTCTAAATGACTTAGGTAATTAAAGAGTGAGAAAGTCATTTACTACTGGTTTGTCCAAAGACATAAGCCTGTGAGATCTTCTTACATTACTTTTCCAGCAGCAAGACTTTCTCCCCAGAAAGATGCATACTTGTTATGTGCATTCTGCCTCATCCTTCCAGAAATAACCAGTTTTTATTAAAGATATGCAGCTGAATGCTATCGGAGTGATAGAATATATCACACAATTTTATATGTGGGTCATGGGGCTTTATCTGCCAACACAAAGCATTTTGAAGCAAAATCAGATTTGTAGGTTTAAAAAAAACTTAAAAACAGTCCTTCTATAAAATGCAGCAGAACATCCACTGTTGAATTAATTTCCTAACATTCTACTAGCCAGACTAGTCATTTCTTTTTCCTTTAGGGATACTTCCATACCCAAAGGAGATGTGGCACTTGTCATAATCATTTCTTTTTCTTTTTGAAGCCATCCTTGGTACTCACTGAAGCCTGATATACTGTCTAAACATGCTCCCAGAAGTGCTAAAGAGATTGACTCTAACCACATCCTTCTTCAAGTAGTTCTAAGAATGATTTTGCTTAAAAATGCTGAAGCTATTTCCTCTTGGCAGATAGAATTTTCTAATTGATATGCTCCTTATATTTTTTAGGAGCAGTCTCTTATACTGGTTTATGCAGTCTATAAGAACAGAGAATGACCAGTATATATGTTTGCAATTTCTACAAAGCCTAAGTGGTAATGAAGAGGAAAGAGGCAGTATGGTGGAAAGAGAATGGGTATCAGACACTTTTAGGGTCAAATGTACTATGCCACTTGGTAGCCATGGGATCAGAGGAAGGTTAAGCAATGGCTCTTAATCTCTTTTCTCCAATTAGAAAAAAACGAAGTTAATTTTATTTATATTACATAGTTACTATGAAATGTCAACATAATAATAATCAATGGGGAGGGGGCAGAGAAGATTGCCAAATAGGAATTTCAAGCAATCTTCCCTTGTCACAAAGACTAAATTCAATGACTAACCACACAAGCAAGAACCTTCAGAAAAACCAAAAATCAAATGAGCAGATGTACTACCAGGTTTTAACATTATATCAAGCACAAAGGTGCTGAAAAGGGCAGAAAAGACAAGCACTGCATATGCCAGCCCTCTCCAGCCCTCAGCAGTGCCCCACTAGGTCATCAAGTGGAGAGAGACTATGTGTGCCTGGTGGAGGGAGAGTGAAGTATTATGGGGCTTTGCATGAAAACTCAGGGTACCCCAGCACAGGGGAAGAGAGCATGGGGAAGAATTCTGCTGGTCCCCACAGAAGGAGCATTTAGAAGAGTCTGGCCAAGAGAAAATACTCCACCCAAAACCTGAGTTCCAGCTAGCTCCACCACCAGCTGACAAAATGTGGTGGTGGGGCTATACTGAATTTATAAGGCAGTCAGGTCACAAAGCCTGCAGCCTGTGGGCAGTGTCTGTGGCTATGCTGGCTCAGAGTGAGTGAACTTGGGGTGCATATGACACAGTGGAACACCAACAGCTGCTGTTTCAAGTAAAAACCAAGATAGTGCCTATGGTAACTCTCCCCAAACTTTAGGCAGCATAGTTCAGAGTCTTCTTCCACTGGGGAAAGAAAAAGGAAGAGCTCAGAGGACTTTGTTTTGCAATTTGGGTTCCAGCTCAACCATAGTAAAATAAAGTAACAAGCAGACTCCTGAGGCCCTTGAGTCCAGGCATTACTTCCTGGGTGGCATTTCTGGATTCACCCTAAGTAGAAGACAACATACTGCCTTGAAGTGAAAGACCCAGTCCTGGCAGGAGTCACAGCTTGCTGATTAAAGAGGCCTTAACTTTGAATAAACACTAGAGGTAGCCAGGCAAGAGCCACCACTGGGTTTGGCTGAGACTGGGCTGGCTTCAGATATGACCCAGTGCTGGGAGCCATGAGGGAGTGTCCATGTCACTCCTCCTCCAGATCCAGCAACACAGTACATAAAGTGAGAGAAGAAAGTGAGAGCCTTTGCCTAATAATAATTCTTCCATATCTTATCCAAGCCCATTAAGGCTATACCACCAGGAGTCTGTATGAGTCAGGGCATTACTCAGCTTGAGGCATCTCCTGTCCTACACAGCTGCAGTGACAAAGGTTTAGATCACAGCACTCAATTCCCTTTGGATATCTGGAAAGCCTTGTCAAGAAAAATAGGTTCAAACAAGCCCAGACCATGAAAATTGAAATAAATGCCCAACTTTTCAATGACCAGATATCAGCAAAAATCCATAGGCATCAAAAATATGTAGGAAGACATGACCACACCTAATAAAGTAAATAAATTACCAGCAACAAATCCTGGAGTGATTGATAGAGATAGGAGACTTTCCAGACAAATAATTCAGAAAAGTCTTGAAGAAGCACAAGGAAGTTCAAGACAACACAGAAAATGAATACAGAAGCCTATCAGAGAAATTTAATAAAGACATTGAAATAATTTTTAAAAATCAAACAGAAGTTTTGAAACTAAATAATTCAATTGATAAACTGAGAAATGCATCTGAGTCTTTCAACAGCAGAATTGAACCAAAGAAGAAGAAAGAATTAGAACACTTGAAGATAGGCTATTTTTAAAAACATCAGACTAGAAAAAAAGAATAAATAAAAATGAATCATGCTATAAGATCTAGAAAATAACCTCAACAGGACAAATCAGAAAGTTACTGAACTTAAAGAAAAGGTAAGGAGAGAGATTGGGGTAGAAATTTTATTCAAAGAAACAGGACCGAGAACTCAAAACTAGAGAAGAGTTTTGAGGTCAATCTCAAAGAAAGAAATCAATATTCAGGTACAAAAAGGTCACAGAACACCAAGCAGATTTGACCCAAACAAGACTACCCAAAGCATTTAATAACCAAGCTCCCAAAAGTCATAGACAAAGAATATTCCCAAGGAAAGCAAGAAAAAAATAACATATAAAAGAGCTTTGATACATATAGCAGCAGACTTCTCAGTGAAAACCTTATAGGCCAGAAGAGAGCAGCATGACATATTTAAAGTGCTGAGGGTAAAAAACCCTTAAACCTAAGATCTTACATCCTGCAAAAACATAAAGGTGAAATAAAGACTTGCCCAGACAAATAAAAGCTAAGGGATTTCATTAACACCAGACCCAGCCTACAAGAAATGCTAAAAGGAGCTCTTCAATCTGAAGGAAAAGGGCATTAACGAATAATAAGAAAATATCTGAAGGTATACAATTCACTGGTAACACTAAGGACACAAATACAAAATGTACCATTGATATGACTGCAATGTATAAACCATTTCTATCTCAAGTAGAAAGACTAAAAAACAACTTATCAAAAATAACAACTTTTTGAGGCATAGATAGTATAATAAGATACAAATGGCAACAATAAAAAGTGAAAAGGGGGGTGGATTAAAGGGTAGAATTTCTATTAGAGCTCTCTTTTTGTATTTATTCGTTTGTTTGTTTTTCAGCAGAGTTGTCAGGTGTTTAAAATAATTGGTTATAGAATATAGGCTCATGATTAGTATCCTGTCACTCTTGGAGGCTGAGGCAGTGGGATCACTTGGGATCAGGAGTTTGAGATCACCCTGAGCTAGAGTGAGATCTTGTCTCTATGAAAAACAAAAACAATGTGGAAGGGTGTGTTGGTACATGCCTGTTGTCACAGCTATTTGGAAGGCTGAGATAGGAGGATTGCTTGAGCCTAGGAGTATATTGCAGTTGGTTATGATGCTGCTGCTATACTCTAGGCTGGGCAACAAAGTGAGATCCTGTCACAAAACAAAATAGTAATAAAGAAATAAAATAATTGGTTATAAAACATTTTTACAACCCTCAAAATTTTGCAAATTTAAAAACTTATGAAACATACATAAAAATATAAAAAGCAAGAGATTAAAACACACTACGAAAGAAAATTACTTTTACACAAAGCAAGACATGTAGAAAGGAGGACAGGATCACAAAACAACCACAAATTAAATAACAACATAGCAGTAGTAAGTCTTAACCTATTGATAATAGCTTTGAATGCACTATATACTTCAATCAAAAGACATCAAGTGACTGAATGGCTAAAAAACAAAACAACCTATAAAGATACATATAGACCAAAAATAAGAAATGCAAAAAGATATTCCAGGCAAATAGAAACAAAAAAAAAAAAAAAAGAACTGAAGTAGCTATACTTCTATCACACAAAATAGATTTTAAGACTAAAACTGTAAAAAGACACAAAGAAGATCTTTATATGATAAAAGAGTCAATTCAGCAAGAAGATATAACAATATAACATATACATGTACCCAACATTGGATCACTCAGAGATATAAGGTGAATATTATCAGAGCTAAAGAGAGAAGTAGATCCCAATACAATAATCACTGGAAATCTTAACATTCCACTTCCCACACTGGACAAATCATCTAGACAGAAAATCAACAATGATACATTGAATTTAATCTGTGCTACAGACCAAATGGACCTAATAGATTTTATAGAACATTTCATTGAACAGCTGCAGAATTCCTGTTCTACTCATAAGTTCATGGATCATTCTTAAATACAGGCAATATGTTAGGTCACAGAAGAAGTCTCAAAAAATCCAAAATAATTAAAATCATAACAAATATTTTCTCTGACCACAATGGAATAAAACTTGAAGTCAATAATAAGAATAACACTGGAAAATACACAAACACACACACAAACAATACATTCTTGAATGACCAGTAGTTCAATGGAGAGAATAAGAAGGAAATTATAACAAAAAACCCAAAATAAATAAAAATTAAAACACAAAATACTAAAACCAGCAGGATACAGTAAAAACAATAAGAGGAAGTTTAAAACAATCAGTGCCTACATCAAAAGAGTGGGAAAGTTTCAAATAAACAACCCAATGACACATCTTAAAGAACCAGAAAAATAAGAACAAACCAAACTTCAAATTAGTAGAAGAGAGGAAATAATAAAGATCAAAATTGAAATAAGTGAAATTGAAACTAGAAAAACAAACAAAAAAAATCAACAAAATAAAAAGGTGGGTTTTGGGAATGGTAATATATACTCACCTTTAGCCAGGCTAACTAAGGGGAAAAAAAGAGAGAGAGAGAAGACCCAAACAAAATCAGAGATAAAAACAGAAATATTACATCTGATCCTGAAGAAATACAAAGAATTATTAGAGACTACTATGAGCAACTATATGCCAATAAACTGAAAAACCTGGAAGAAATGGATCAATTCCTTGCCATATACAAGCTTCCAACATTGAACCTAAAAGAAATTCAAAGCCTGAATAAACCAACAATACCTAATGAGATAGAGCCAATAATAAAAATTTTTCCATTAAAGAAAAGCTCAAGACCCCATTGCTTCACTGCTGATTTCTACCATGCTATTTTTTAAACTATTCAAAAAAATTGAGGAGAAGAGAATACTGCCAATCTTATTACATAAGCCCTATATTATCCTGTTACCGAAACCAAACAAAGAAACAAAAAAAAAAAAGAAAACTATAGGCTAATATCTCTGATGAACATGGACGAAAAAATACTTAACAAAGTAGTAGCAAAACAAACACATTAAATGACACATTAAAAAGATTATTCTTCATGATCAAGCCAGATTCAGCCTAAGGATGCAAGCATGGTTCAACATATGCAAATAAGTCAATGTGATCCATCATAGCAACAAAAACTATAAGATCATTTCATGTGATGCTGAAAACACATTCAATAAAATCCAAAATTCCTTCATGATAAAAAATTGAAAAAATAATAGGTATAGAAAGAACTTATCTCAAATATTAAAAGCTATATATGAGTATCATGCTGAATGGGGAAAAACTTAAGGACTTTCCTCTAAGATCTGGAACAAGACGGGATCCACAGTTTCACCAGTATTATCCAACATAGTTCTGGAAGTTCTAGCTTCCAACAAGAGAATACAGGGCATCTAAACTGGAAAGGAAGAACTCAAGTTACTCTTATTTTCAGACTATATAATCTTATATCTGAGGAAACCAAAAGGTTCCTTCTCCCCATCAAAAACTGTTAAAATGGATAAATAAATTGGGAAAAGATGCAGGATATAAAATCAGTAAATAATCTGAAAAAGTAACCAAGAAAGTAATCCCAATTATAATAGCTACAAATAAAATATAATACTCAAGAATAAACTAAAGAAATGAAAGATCTTTATACCCAAAACTAAAAAACACTGATGAAAGGCTCAGCACCCATAGCTCAGTGAGGAGGGTGCTGGCCACATATATCAAACCTGGTGGGTTTGAGCCCGGTCTGGGCCTGATAAACAACAATGACAACTGCAGCCAAAAAATAGTCGGGCATTGTGGTGGGTGCCTGAAGTACCAACTACTTGGGAGGCGGAGGCAAGAGAATTGCTTAAGCCCAAGAGTTTGAGATTGCTGTGAGCTGTGTTGCCAAAGCACTCTACCAAGGGCGACATAGTAAGACTCTCTCTCAAAAACAAAACAAATAAACAAACAAAAAAAACACCAATGAAAGAAATTGAAGAGGGCACAAAATCATGGAAAGATATTCCATGCTTATAGATTGGAAGACCCAATATTGTTAAAATGTCCATAACACCCAAATTAATTTGAAGATTTGAGGAAATCTCCACCAAAATATCAATGACATTATTCACAGAAATAGAAAATACAATCCTAAAATTTATAATATACCACAAAAAAAAAAAAAACAGAATAGCCAAAAACATTCTGAAAAAAGAACAAAACTGTAGGAACTATATTACCTAACTTCAAATTACACTACAGAGCTGTGGGAACCAAAACAGCATGGTACTAGCATAAAAAGCACAGAGACCAATAGATAGAATAGAAGACCCAAAAATAAATCTGTGGAGAACTTATTAATATTTTTGACTAAGATACCAAGAACATGCAGTAGGAATAGGACAATCTCTTCAATAAATGGTATGAAGAAAACTGTATATCCATATGTGAAAAATGAAACTCTGACCAAAATCTAAGACCTGAAACTATGAAACTACTAAAAGAAAATATTGGAAAAGTCCTTCAACACACTGGACTGGGCAGGGACATCTTAAGTAAAACCCCCAAAGCACCAGCAACCAAAGCAAAATTGGACAAATGGGATCATATCAATCTACAAAGCTTCTGCCCACCCAAAGAAATGATCAACAAAGGGAAAAGACATCTACTGAATGGGAGAAAATATTTTCAAACTACTCATCTTATGAGGGATTAATAACTAGAATGTATAAGGAGCCCTAACAACTCTACACAAAAAAAAACCCCTAATTAATCCAATTAAACAATAGGCAAAGGATCTGAGTAGACATTGCTCAAAAGCAGACACATAAATGGCCAACAGGTATATGAAAATATGCTGGTCACCATTAGTCATCAGAGAAATGAAAATCAAAACTTCCATGAGGTATCATCTCACCCAAATTAAAATAGCTTTTATCAAAAAGACAGGGAACGATGAATGCTGGCAAAGATATACAGAAGGACAACTCCATACACATTTGGTGGGAATGTCAATTAGTATAAGCACTATGGAGAACAGTATGGAGGTTTCTCAAAAAAATGAAAATAGATCTACCCTAAGAGCCAGGAGTTCCACTTCTGGGTATATATCTAAAGGAGGGGAATTCAGTATACCAAAAAGATATCTGTACTCCCAGTTTATTGCCCTAATATTCCTAATGGCAAAAATTAGTAATCAACCTAAGTGTCCATTAGCAGATGGATAAAGTAATTGTGGTACATATAGAGACACAATAGAATATTGAATAGCCACAAAAAGAATAAAATCCTGCCATTTGCAACAACATGAATGGAACTAAAGAACCTTATGTTGAGTGAAGTAAGCCAAGCACAGAAAGACACATCAACACTAACACAGTTGACCTCACAGACAAGAGAGTAGAATAACGGTTATCAGAGGCTAAGAAGGGTAGTGTGAAGAGAATAAAGTGGAGATTGTTAATGAGTACATAAATATAGTTAAGTATTTAGATGGAATGAACAATATTTGATAGCACAATAAAGTGACTATAATCAATAAGTCTGCAATACTTTATAAAAGTATGAAATTATAATATTTCTAAAACAAAGAAATGATCACTGCCTCAGATGACAGTTACCCCAATTACCTTGATTTGACTAATCCACATTGTACTACATACAACTGTATCAAAACATCACATGTAACCTATAAATGCATACAACTATTATGTAACCACAATAATTAAAATTTTAAAAAAATTTAGAAGGAAAATTTAAATAAAGTCCTTGAGAAAGAAAGAAAATAGAAATAGATCAGCTAGAAGTACTGAAAATAAATAGAAATATTAATGTATGCACATAAAAAACTATTTTTCTTTATAACAAATCTCACTGAGAGAGAATTAGCTACCTAAAGCAAACATAATTTTTCAAAGAAATACATTACAACATGCTGAAGTCTCAACATATTATGCTAAGAAAAAAGCTACAAGTTTATTTCAAAAAGTGCAAATTTTCAATTGCAACTTACATGAAATTCTCATAAACATATATACAAAAATGTTCAACAAAATATTATCAAATTGAATACAATAATGTATAGAAAGAAACTAAGTGATATTTACCCCAGATGTGCAAAGTTGGTTTAATATTCAAAAATGATTTAGAGGCTCGGCGCCTGTAGCTCAATCGGCTAAGGTGCCAGCCACGTACACCTAAGGTGGCGGGTTCAAATCCCTAGCCCGAGCCCGCCAAACAACAATGATAGCTACAACCAAAAATGATGGCCAGGCATTATGGCGGGCGCCTGTGGTCCCAGCTACTTGGGAGGTGGAGGCAGGAGACTCGCTTGAGCCCAGGAGTTGGAGGTTGCTATGAGCTATGATGCCATGGTACTCTACCAAGGGGGATAGCTTGAGGCTCCGTCTCAAAAAAAAAAAAAAATTGATTTAGTGTAATCCTTCACATTCAAAAGCTAAAAAACAATCATATGATAGTATTAGTAAAAGAAACTATCTTATCAAATCTAACATACATTCATGATGTAAACACTCAGCAAGGTAGGAAGAGAGGGAACTTTATTCTCTTAATAAAGAGCATCTAAAACAAAACTCCACAGCTAAAATCATACTTAATGGGGAGAAACAAGATGCTTTCCA
>CAUYQV010089439.1:0-31673 GCA_963574575.1 Galagoides demidoff
TTTTTTTTTTTTTTTGCAGTTTTTGACCGGAGCTAGAAGTACCCAAAACTCAGTATTTGAAAGGCTATAGAGGGATTTCATTTTAACTACACATTTAATTTACTGGAGAAATGTTCTACGAATAGAATATAACTGAGACAAATTTCACATTTATATTACAAAGTTTAAAGGATATGCTTCTCAAGGTGGTGAGAAAGTTAGAAACTGTTTATTTTCATGGTCTGTACCAGCAAGGGAAACGGCCTTGGAATCATAAACTACATTTTTGACTATGCCAAAGAGAATGGAAAGGATAAATGTTTCCTCTGCAATGAAATTTTTTAAGTGAGTCTTCTCATAGAGGATAAGAAAATGAACGATTAGAATACTGCGATGTCAGAATCAAAGATATTTACAGGAGGAATGTGTGCGGTGCCAAACAAAAATAAACTCATTTCGGTATCTCAGAGAAAGGTAGAAAAGGAACAGGGTGGGTTATGAGCTGAGAGTCTGTGTCTCACTAAAATTCATATATTGAAGCCTAAATTGACCATGTTGTAGTTTTTGGAGATTGGGCCTTTGAGAAGGAATTAGGTCACGGAGGAGTAGTCCCAATGAATGTAATTCTGTCCTCGTAATAAGAGAGAGGTGAACGATGTCATGCCCCTCCTTTCTCTCTCTTCTCTGCATCATGTGAGAATACAAAAGAAGAAAGTTGCCTATAAACCAGGAGGAGAGACTTCACCAACAACTCAACCAAACTGACATCCTAATCTGGGACATCTAAGCTCCAGAACTGTGAGAAATAAATGTTGGTTGTTTAAGCCACTCAGTGTACAGTAATTCTTTGTAGTAACCCAGGCAGACTAATAGGATTTAAAGATTTTTCTGTAGTGTCGGAAAATTGGAAAAGTACCAAATATGGTCAATAAAAGGCTTTCAGCACCAGTCCATAGTGATATTAAGAAATCTGGGAAAAGTGGTCAGCCAGCGGAGCAATTGGCTGAAACTAATTAGTGCACCCCTCATTGACTTGCGATGTCTTGGCCTCAATTGCCGAGAACAGGTGTTGCTTAGTGGCACCTCAGAATCGCGTACTGATTGTTTAATAGAAAACATAAGAGAAACACACCTATAGCTGCTAAAGAATTACAGTTAAGAGATTGCCTCACAGCCTTTCTGAAACTTTACAATAGCTCTCAGACAAACCCTGAACTTAGCCAGAAAGAACTATTTGCTGTATTTCCTTCTTTACGCAGTACCAAACAACTAGGTCTTTGAGGACTTTGAACAAAAATAAAAAGTTACTAAAGAAAATGCTCAAGCATCCTCAGGTACACTGGCTAAAATCAGCACATAAGGGTCAAATCTGCCATAAGTTATTAAGTATCAGAAACATTCTTGTTTTCAAAAATAAATATTGATTTATATTTATACATAAATCCACAAATTATTTCTGCCCCATTAAACTGACCCCATCATTTAAAATGAGAAAACTTTTAATGCCCACGTTGACTAAACCTTTACCCAATTTGGCTAGAGATGCTCTGGAGGCCCCAAGATGCTCTTAGAACAGTGAAGGAGAAATATTATCCAGTGGGAGAAAAGTAACTTGTGCCCTCTTGGACAGAGCAATATGGGTAGAGATTAGTGGAAGCACATTGAAAGGCTTTCGTACTTACTGGTCTTGTCTACTTTGGAAACTTAAAGAAAGAGGCAGATGTGAATGATAATAAGTACAGTGCCTCACCTCGGATGTAACTAACTTAATAATTAATCTCCAAGTTTCTTTCTGCTGCTAAATATAATAGCAGATGACCACAAATTGTGACCTCCAGATAAGGTAACAGAAATGAAATTGGTACAGAGTTTTACTACCACATTTGTGATATCACAATGAGTAATGATAGCGGACTAAAAAACATAGGCTATCTCTTGTTATAAGCTGATGAGGATCCGTGTACTGTTATTAAAGTTAATGACTGGAATATAGTTATTAAGACAATGTAGGACAACAAGGCATTATTACCCTTTGGAGATCAGTGGTAAACAGAGGTACCTTCCATACAAGGCAATACTGTCAAATTATTCGTCATAAAGGCTCCAAATCTTTCAAGCTGGTTAAGAAAGAAACAAGTTATCCATCTGTGATTCTATGAGGACCCAGAACTTGTAAAAGGAAACAAAAGTAGACTATCCATCGAGCAACAGAGATGAACTCTCAAACCCTGCAGAGGAGTATGGAATGATTCGCATGAACCCGTGTGAGATAGGGAACATATATTCTTTGCATAGAAACTGGAGAGGTCTAATAATAGAAGAGACTTTAAAAAGCAAAAATGGATTCTCATTAGTTAACCAATTCCATATCATCTGTTGGAACTGAATGGAATTTGGTCGTAACAAATAATATTGCATATGTCTCTATAGTAATCTATCACTAATATTGCATGCTCATTAGTAATAGATTGTACCTTGTACCTGTAAGCTCTGCCACACATTGGAAAATGTAGCAAAAGCATTGTGTACAATAAAAATTTAGTTACTATGCCACTCACGCTTCTAAATGTTGATATATACTCATTAAATCCTCATGAAACTTATGAGGTTAATATTATATTCAATCTGCCTTTTTGCAAATGTGGCACATCTTTTTAAAGTGCCTTTCCCCAAAATTCCACAGCTACTATATGGCAGAACCAGGCTTCAAACTCAAGCTGTGCACTAAAATTAACATGCAATGAACTCCTGGGCTTTCCATGTTAACAACCTCAACCTCACTGCTTTCACTTAAAATCAATATACAGAGTTAAAGTCTGCTCCACACTCTGTTCTAAGGGGAACAGAAGGTAGCCTAACTAGGCATGTACAAGCCCTATGAGTATTTAGAAATCACAATTTTATAGGGCATACGTTCCTAAGGGGGTATATTTAACCTTTAGCTTCAGAGCCAGCTGCTTAAGTTACTGCTGAAAATAGTCTTGCAATATCATGAGCCAAACTTGGAGGTGCAGACAAGAATGTTTTTCAAGATACAATTTTATTGTTTAAGTTAGAAATATTTTTTTTCATTTTCTTATTAAATCATATCTGTGTACATTAATGCAGTCATGGGGTACAATGTGCTGGTTTCATATACAATTTGAAATATTTGCATCAAGCTGGTTAACATAGCCTTCATGGCATTTTCTTAGTTATTGTGTTAAGACATTTATATTCTACAGTTAGTAAGTTTCACATGTGCCCTAGTAAGATGCATCATAGGTGTGACCCCACCAATTACCCTCCCTCCACCCATCCTGCCCCCTCCCGTCACCTTCCTCTCCCCCTTCCCCATTTTCTTGAGCTGTAAATTAGTTTCATAGTAGGGCTGAGTACATTGGATACTTTTTCTTCCATTCTTGAGATACTTTGCTAAGAAGAATATATTTGAGCTCCATCCATGTAAATATGAAGGCAGTATAGTCTCCATCTTTCTTTATCTTAAATAGAATCAGCCTACCTCTGATGTGTTCACTAGTGATTTTCGAAATTCTCTGATGGGAAATGTCTTTTCCCTTAGTGTTCTATGTTGATCTTGATGAATTTAACATTTAGTTGTTCTTTTACATTTGTACAGAACTGGATTAGTATTAAAAGTGCTGAATTAATTTCATATTCATTTATCCTCATGTATTTTATCACAATTGAACAATAATGGCAAACAAACACATGAAAAAATAATCATTGTCTCTAATCATCAGAGAAGTGCAAATGAAAACCACTTTGAGATATCTCCTTACCCCACTTAGAACAGACCATATCATGAAATCCCAAAGCTGCAGATACTGCTGTGGATATGGAGAGAAGGGAACACTTTTAAACTGTTGATGGGATTACAAATTAATACAGCATTTTTGGAGATAAATATGGAGAATAGACTTATTTTTAGCTCTTTGAGGATTCTCCATATTTGATCTTCTATTTGATCCTTCTTACTTATTACTAGTAATGTACCCAGAAGAAAAAATATATATCATTTTACCATAAGAACAGTTGAACTAGAATGTTTGTTACAGCTCAATTCACAATTGCTGAGATATGGAAACGACCCAAGTGTCTGTCACCTCACTAATGGATAGGTAAACTATGGTATATGTATACCATGGAATACTATTCAGGCATAAGGAAAGATGAAAATTTATTTACATCTTTTGTATTTACCTGGATAGATTTGGATAACATCCTCCTAAGTAATGTCACAAGAATTGAACAAGAAACATCCAAGGCACTCAATACTAAAATGAAACTAGCAGATTAATGACTTACATGGCTACACAAGAAAAGAAAACAACAACAACAACAACAAAACCCTATACAATTTAATTCAAGTGGGTGGGGAAGGGAGGACAGGGGAGAGATAGAGGGCAGGGGGGTTGGTAAGCTCTCACCTAACAGGTACAATGTAGGGGTCTATGGCAAACCTCCTGGGTGAAGAGCTTAACTACAACTTGCACCATCATCTAAAAAATTAAAATAATGTAACGTAATCATCCATACCACATATTAATCTGAAATTAAGAAAATAAATACATAAACTTTAAAAATTGCTTCAGAATGTAGACACAAAACCACCTCAAATAGATTTAGTAACTTAGATATAAAAGATAAGTAGAACTGTCAGAATAAAACATATAAGAAAATCTTGGAGGCGCCCGTAGCTCAGTGGGTAGGGCTCTGGCCACATGACAGCCAGCCTGGTGGGTTCAAACCCAGTCCAGGCCAACTAAACAACAATGACAACTGCAACAAAAACAATAACAAAAAAAAAAAAATTAGCCAGGTGTTGTGGTGGGTGCCTGTAGTCCCAGCTACTTGGGAGGCTGAGGCAAGAGAATCACTTAAGCCCAGGAGTTTGAGGTTGCTGTGAGCTGTGACGGCAGGGCACTATACTGAGGGTGACATAGTGAGAACCTGACTCAAAAAAAAAAAAAAAAAGAAAAGAAAGAAAGAAAGAAAATTTATTAGACCTTGGTAAGGGCAAAAACTTTTATATGCAGAGATGCTTAATATCATTAATCATGAAGAAATTCCCTGTTAAAATCACGTTTAGCTACTGTTTTACACACATATGAATGATAGCTGATGAGAGTATAATGGTATAGGCATTTTCAAAAACAGTTGGCAATTCCCAAAGATGTTAAACATAAATTTGCCATAGTATCTAGCACTTCCATTGATTTGTCATAACGAGATGATAAACATGATCTAACTTGGATTTATGGTGATGGTTGCACTACTTGGTGAATTTACTAAAAACAATTATTGAATTACACACTTGAAAGTGTGAATTACATGATGCATAAAATACCTCAAGAAAACTACTTTAAAACGAAATTATACTATAAAAAATTTGCATAGGCAAAATCTCATAGAGTACAAGGTTTAGTTATGATAGGCACATTGTTCAATTAAGCTTCTTGAAAAGTCTGCTAAATCAATTTAAATAGGTAAAGCCCTTGTTAGAAATTACGCCACCTTTCTTCCATTAAAGGAGAATTAAACTATGCCTTAGCCTGTTGAGACCTGTTTTTGCCAAAAAATTTAGCTTCTTTATCCATATTTCATTCAGAATATTTAATTATGAAATATTTTGTTTGGTGCCTTACATGCGTTCCCTCAGGACATGGTTCTATCTTTAAAAACATGCACTCATTCCAAAATATTTTAGTCAGGTTCTGTCGTATTTTCTAGAATTAATCATACAAACCCTCTGTTCCTCTATTCTACTTAGGAATTAAGGCACAGTGAAAATCTCATGTTCGTTTAATAAAATTGTGTTGTTTTCCTCGAACCTAGAATAGAATGTACCTCTCTTCTTTGTTTGAAAGTATAAATACTACATGTGGTAAAAATAATATCATAACTATATTTTTATAATTGATTTTCTCCTTGTTTCTGTCTCCTTCTCTTAACCTCCAGACTGTTTTGATTAATACTCCCACCCACTGTTTTTATCCAGACTCTGGCCTGCAGTAGAAATTTCACAGATACATAGTGAATTGAGTTATAACTTAATAATGTTAACTATTTTAAAATGAAATATTTAATGTTTAAGAGACATAGCATACTTGGAGGTTTTTCTTTTTTTTTCTGGAATATATACTTAAGAAAATTTCATCAAAATTTTTAGTAGGTATTGATTTTAGCATATTAAAGTAGACTGTATTCAATTTTTTTTTTTTTTTTGAGACGGAGCCTCAAGCTATTCCCCTGGGTAGAGTGCCATGGCATCACAGCTCATAGCAACCTCCAACTTCTGGGCTCAAGCGAGTCTCCTGCCTGCCTCCGCCTCCCAAGTAGCTGGGACCACAGGCACCCACCACAATGCCCGGCCATTTTTTGGTTGCAGCCATCATTATTGTTTGGCGGGCCTGGGCTGGGGATTCGAACCCGCCACCTTAGCCGATTGAGCCACAGGCGCCGAGCCGACTGTATTCAATTTTAACAGGCAAAAATAATGTCCACTAGAGGACTTATTTTTTAAAAGCCCCCTATGTACCAGATACAAGCGCTATAAAGTTTAAATTAAATAGTCTTGTCAAGTGTCTGAAAAAAACTTATACCAGTTTAAATTCTCTTCAAAGTTGGATATTCTCTGTAAGTTAGAAAGTTTTAAGAAGCTAGAAGTACAACCTGTAAGTCAGAACTTTTTAACTGTCTTTTTTTTTTTTTTAGAAATGATGACTATGACCTTCTATTAGAACTTTATCATACCTCTCTTGATTTCAACATGATGTTACAAAATGTTAAATGGTGACAAAATTTATTGTTCCTATATTCAAGTAACTTCTAGGAAACTCTGTAAACTCATGAGTGATATGATGTAACTGCACATGGATACAAAGTACAGTACATTTTCTGATGGATTCCTCATGGAAAAATACAGAACTCTATAAATAGCTCTTGGACTTTTATTAGTTTCAATTTAAAAATTTATTTTCTAATCTGAAAATAAATATTTTCAACCAAAAGTATCATTTTCTTAGTAAATATAATGCAATATACAACTTAGAAATATTTTAAAAAGACTATTGAAATAAACTTTAAAATCAATAATAATTAATGACTTTAAAGATGGATGATGGTAAACATTGAAGACAATGAAAGAACTGTCATTTGAGATAGAAAACAAATCGTATAGATCATTTTCCCATTCAAAACCTTTATTTTAACCCAATAGGAACATTTATGTCAAGTTGTGTGATTAAATTGTATTTTTACTAATGATAACATTGAAGCATATTTTTGTCTGAATACTTTCTACTTCTCAATGTGCTTTTTCAGTTTTAGTTAGTATACAAAAGGAAGAGGCAATTTTGAAAGCCATAGTATAGAAATAAGAAAATACTAATGTCTTGCTAACACTCACATTTTCTTCTATTGTATGTGTCCTTTTTATTAATAAGGAGTACATATGAATGGGGACTTTTGTTCTCTCTAAAGGAAAAATTTTCAGTATTCTCCAGCTTACAGATTATTTAGTTTTTCATTATTAATAAAAAAGCTAATTGAACCAAACATACTAGGATATATCTTGGAATAAAATAGACTCTAAAGTAAGTCTAATGATCTTATTCAAAAAATAAGATTTTATTATTCAAATAAGATAATTATTTTTCTATTTTGGAGGGATTGAATAAAATTCTCTTATTCACAGACTATCCTTATTCTTGTTGAAATATTTATCAAGGATATTATACACATAACTCATTGAAAGGGGAAGTTTATGAAAACGATAGTGCCCATTTGTCTGTGCAATTGATTCTTCAAATGTATAATGAATATAATAATAAGATACAAGATAGCAACTATTTCAGAACATTTGTTCTTGAGAGAGAAAGAGAACATTAGGAAGAAAAGAGTGTAAAATTATCTTAGACATTTTATAAATAATCTCATATTACTCATTCTTTATTTTAATGTTCATGAATACACCACTTAATGAATCTAATTTATTCCTGTTTTATAATTTTTCTAATTAAGGTCTTATCATTAGAGAAAGTATGAGTACAAATTTAGCAGTGCCTGTTGAAAACATTAACATTTCATGTAACAGTATATAAAAGAATAAAGAATTTCAGATATTTACGTGTTCAGAACTGATTATTTTGTATGCAATGTCAGTACTGTAAAAACTTGCAAATTGAGGGTGGCGTCTGTGGTTCAAAGAAGTAGGGCGCCGGCCCCATATGCTGGAGGTGGTGGGTTCAAACCAAGCCCTGGCCAAAAACTGCAAAAGAAACAAAACAACAACAACAACAGGAAAAAAAACAAACTTACAAATTGAAAAAATTACATTTATTTAGGTAAATAAATATGAGAATTATCACATTATATATGTTACAATTTTTAAAGTATTGTGGATACTGTAAAACTATAAAATAGTTTTGTTTATGTATGGGGCATGTGATGGTTTGATATAGGCATACAAGGTATAATAATCAAATCAGGGTAATGGGTATCCTTTCCCTCAAATATTTATTATGTTTTTGTGTTGGGAACACTTCTATTTCACTCTTTTAGTTCTTTTGAAATGCATAATAACTTGAGTCTATTGACTGTAGTCTTATTCATTTTATCTAACTACATTTTTGTACCGGTAAACCATCCGTACATTATCCCTCCTCCCTCTTAATCGTTTCCGTCCTCTAGTAACCATCCTTTTACTCTATCTTCATGAGATCAACTGTTTTAATTTTTAGCTCCCACATATGAGTGAGGACATAAGAAATTTGTTTTTCTATGTGTGGCTTGTTTTACTTAACATAGTATTTTCCACTTCCATTCATGGTATTGTAAATGTCAAGATTTCATGATTTTCCATGATTGAATGATATTCTATTATGTATGGACCACATTTATCTTTATCCATTCATTAATTAATGGACACTTAGGTTGATTTCTAATCTTGGCTGTTGTAAATATTGCTGCGATAAACATAGGAGTGCAGAAATCTTTTTGATGTACTGATTTTCTTTAGTATAAAGGATCAGTATAATATGATTTAGTTTATGTAAAACATATATATTTGAACATGTATAGAAAATAATTATTTACAATAGCAAAGATATTTAAATAATTTAAATATTCATTACAGATAAATGATTAAGGAAAATTGGGCATAGACAGACAATGAAATACTATTAAGCCTTAAAAAAGAAACAAATCTTGCCTTTGCAACTGCGCTTAGAGACTGAAGAACATTATCCTATGTGAAATGTCAGACACAGAAAGAGAAATGCTAAGTGTTAAAGGGGATCCAAAATGGCCAGGTCTATAAAAACAGAAAATAGAATGATGGCTACCAGGGTTTGAAGGGAGGGGCTAAAGGAGAGATTTTTATCAAAGAGTACAAACTTTCAGACATGCAAGATAAATAAGTTTACGTTATCTACCTACAGCTTGGGGCTTATGATTAGCAACATATGTTGTATACTTAAAAACTGTCTAAGGGCAGGGGTCTTAGGTCAAGAGCATTTACATGAAAGGAAAAAAACAAAAACAACATAAAACCAAAGGAGATAAGAGGAAACTCTTTGCAGGTTGATGACATTAGTTATTATGAGGGTTTTACAGGGACATACTTATATCCAAACTCATCAAGCTGTATGCAGTAAATATTTACAGCTTTTTGAATATCAGTGATATCTCACTAAAGTGGTTAAAATACAGACTGGAAATACCTGTGGCCAGTAGTATTTTAGGATTTCAGCTGTGCTTCCTTTGTCTGAACAATAGCATGAAGTTTTTCTACTCTTTAAGAGTTCTTATAATGCATAAAATAAAGAGACTTG
This sequence comes from Galagoides demidoff, assembly GCA_963574575.1. Classification (NCBI taxonomy): domain Eukaryota; kingdom Metazoa; phylum Chordata; class Mammalia; order Primates; family Galagidae; genus Galagoides; species Galagoides demidoff. The sequence continues at coordinate 9,816 of CAUYQV010089439.1, forward strand.
GGGCCAGAAGAACAGAGTTCAAAATTCCACTTAGTAGTTAAATGGTTTAGACTCAAATCCTGTTCAAATTATTTCTCTTCATCCTTGTTGTCTTCTTTTTACCTTCATGTACTAAGTTATTTAAAGATATTTTCTCCACGAGAGAAAAAATAAGTAATAAGGTAAAACCTAGCCAAAATTGATTATAGATGATGTTATGGACTACCTTAAAGGTAGATATTAAAATTACAATGAAGCCTTGCTCAGATTTACGATATTTACCAGTAGATTTTCTTGTTGTAGTTCTCATACTCATAAAACATTCTCCCAAATTCGTCAAATACCATTTTTATGTAATGATTTTTGTTACTGAGAGATTAAAGATACATCTAAACAGAATAGCACAGAAATGAGTCTAAGAAATATACATTTGTAAAAGGTAACTAAAATGAAGACAGTCTATGAACATCCACTATTTGTTCTATACTCATGTTCAATGTTCTATTTTTGTGAAAGTTTGGAAACAAAGAAAACTTATACAAGGTCTCTGACTTTTGTTTCTGTGGAGACAGAAAACTCTCTCTCAGACACAACAATTACAGGTTTATAGAGGTTTGGTTGTCAGGCCCGTTACTTTGTTTATCTCTACAAACAAAAAATTATAAATTAATACCAATTATCCATAACATCAACTGATTTTTCATAAAAAAAAAGTAGGTTTCATAGAGGGCTAGGTAGTAAGCAAGGCTACCTAATAAATAAGATTTATACTTATTAGATGAGACTCTGTACTTATGCACTTCTTCACCAAATATATTCTCTAATTCAAAATGGAAATATATACGCTCGGCACCCGTAGCACAGTGGTTATGGTGCCAGCCATATACACGGAGGGTGGTGGGTTTGAACCTGGCCTGAGCCAGCTAAACAATAATGACAACTTCAATAAAAAATATCTGGGTGTTGTGGAGGGCACCTGTAGTCCCAACTACTTGGGAGGGTGAGGCAAGAGAATTACTTAAGCCCAAGAGTTTGCGGTTGCTGTGAGCTGTGCCACAGCCCTCTACTGAGAGCAGGATACTGACACTTTGTCTCAAAAAAAAAGAAAAGAAAAAAAGAGGGAGAGAAAGCCAGAAAGAGAGAACAAATTCACAGTGTGTGATATTGTTATATTGTTCTTTAATATTATTAGTTATTCCATTAATTTCTTACTGCACATAATTTATACCTTTATCTTAATATTTACCATTATTAACTTTATCATAGGTATAGTTAAATATAGAAAAAGACACCCACATGGAGGGTGCCAGAAAACCATATGCACATTTTAAGAAAGGAAAAAAACTGTTAAAACTGTGCTACTCAATATTATGTATCGATAACAAAAGATGAATACAAGCCTCATTGAGCACTTCTTGTAATTGCAAAAGTCAAACACGACTTGAGTATTACAAAGTTGACATGGCATTTTCCCTTCTTAAAATGTGTATTCGTTTTGGTGACACCGTCTGCTCTGTATAGAGAGCTCAGTACTACCTGCAGTTTCAGACAGACTCATATTCCCCTGGAAATTAGAAACTATTCCCTGAAGATAAGAGGGAACAACTGTGTGAAAGAAAGAAAGAAAGAAAAACCCTGAAAGACACTGTTCTTACCCTAAATGACAGATGGGTACATAACTTTGAAGGGTGAATTACATATCCGTTTTAATGAATGGGTAACTCTAACTTTTACAGGTGTACTCGTCTATCTCATTCCAAGTCTCAAGCATCTCCACGCCAGTCTTCTTGCAGTGCTAAACTACATTTGAAAAATTACTATCATTCATCTAGTTGCAAAAGTCAGAAATGGAGAAATGCTTCTCTCTCCCTCACATTTATTTTTACGATAGACCACCATGACCAGGTAACTTAATTTCTAAGCAGTCTCCTAAAATCCATCTAAATTTTTGCTCACCAACCCCATAATACTAGTCCAAGCCACCAGCTTCTATCTCCCAGAGCACTGAGTAGATGTCTAACAGTTCATATATGTGACCGACTCAAATAATGTATCATTCATAGATACCCCAGAATCACCACAGTCCTTTAAATGGCCTGTCTCTGCCTTCCAGCTTCCTCTCTTACTCTCATCCTCGTTCCTGTTAAACTAGCTGCCTTCTTTACATTTAGAGAAGATTTATATTCTAATGGCATGCTATGTATGCATGTTACAATTGATAGCTATTAAAATTTAAGAAAATTAAATCTAAATTACAAATGGTTAAGAAGACAGGCCTTTCAAATCAAAGATTAGAAAGAATAGATTTTCAACCCAAATAAATGATAAAGTAAAAATTACAATTGTTAAACAAAAAGATGGAAAGCTGAAAAGTGGTAATATTCAAGTTGACTATGCTTTGAAAAGAATATAATTTTTCTACCCTGTTGGAAAACTGCCATTGGTACTCGCTTTTTGGGGAAGAAATTTCTCAGTGTCTACAATCCATTATAGTCAAATAAAACTTGGTTCGGCCACTTTCTTTGAAATCACAACATGTGTCTATAAAGATATCTCCTTTATATTTTTGACTTTGCATTCACAGTAGCTCAACACTAGAAATGAATTAAATGTCTATGTAAAAGTGTATGGAAACAACAAAAATGATAAATATGTTAAACCTAACATTACTCTAATTTGTTTATTATGCAATACTTTCTGAAGGGGAAATAGTGGATAGGACAGGAAAGAGATTTGTCACCTTGCTTATTTCAGACTCAATTCCTTACAGTGCATCCGCTAACTCCTCTGAAAGGTGAGAATGAATCCTTAAGCAGCTGTCCAAGTGCAAGCCACCTAAGACATATTCAAACCAAACAAATTTACAGCCACTTGGAAATGCTATTCTTCTCTAAAGACCTCCTCCAAATTCTTAATTTCTGTTTCAGAATGTATTTGTGTTTTCAGGGTACATGCACAGCTAACATGCTGGGCACCTTACATTTCATTTTAATTGTTGACTAAATTTACTTGCAATTAAGCAGTCTATGTGTTTCGATTTCTTCGAGTTCTTAAAATAATTATGCATCTGTGTAATAAAGCAGGAGTGGCTTAATTGAAGTAATTGTTAATTGCCTTAAAAAAAAGGTCTGTCCACAAAGTTAATCAGAACTTTAAACTCATTTCCTATGGGACTGCATTCTCTGTGTAATCATCCTCCAAAAGGTTATGTAGTGTGAAATACGAGAAAAATGTGGAAAACTAGTGCAGATTTTCAACAGTTTGAAACAGCCAATTCCATGATATTTTCAGTCAGATGGTTTTATGGAGTTTTGGCAAAATTAAACATAAGATCACACATCTCATACTTTTACTATCAATATGAAAATAAATGGAACTAAGTGCTAAGAAGACAGGTTTAGAAACAACCCAATACTTTGGGGAGATCTCACTAAGCTCATGTCTTTTGGTGCCTCTCAATTCCTTGACCTCTTCATCTCAAGCACAACTTCTTTACCTACTCCCAAAAGAATGATTCTGCCCTGGAAAATCCATTCTGTCAAAATACATCCATGGCATCACCTCGTCTCATCAGTTCCTTTTATACCATCTCTATATATGCCATCCTCGTCTGCTATATTATTCCAGTTTCCTCTTAACGGGTCACTCTGGTTCCTTCTTGTCCCCTTTTGATTATCAACAGCAGCTATATGCCAATTTAAGGCCAGTTAGAACATCAGAGTCCTCTGTTCAATATACAGTTAACAGAAACAGCAAACAAAAACAAACCTAAGCTCAGGTGATGATTAATGTACTCTGATGAAGAAAACTCCAGTTAAACCCTGGCTTCATTGTGTTCTCTTCTTCATCATACATTGATTTCAGGACACTCATTTGTGGCTGATTAGGGATGAACTCATATGACTGTCTAAGATTGAAAGTAACAAATATGACTTCGATTTATCACCTTCCCTGCAAAGTGTCTAAGCTAAGTTGGTTAACACTTGGGAACATGCTAAGCAATACTTTGCTACAGTGTTGTCACTAAGATTTCAAAATTTCATTGAGATCTACTCTGATTCTTCTATGTAAAATTGCAAACTCTGAGGTTCTTTGTGTAAGGCTGCACCTCCAGTGTCTGACTGACTGGATCTCCTTGTGGCCAAGATGATCCCTCCAACTGAGCTGCTAGCCATGAGAAAGAGCAGAAAAAAGCCTCATCTTTAGAGATGTTCTTTGTAATGCACTAACAGGCCCAAGGCTCTGTAAGACCCATCTGCAGGTCCTCAATATGCAGCAAACCACTCTTTATTGATTTTTAGACAAAGCCTAACTTTCAACCAACTGTCAGCTAATGGATCTTTAAACCCACCTATAACATGTCAGCTCCCCACTTAGAGATGCACCAGCCTTTTGGCCCCCAAAATGTGTTTTCCACATAGTGATGTGTTACTATCCCTCTCTCCCTAAAAGGTATAAAACCAAACTGTCACCCCACCACCTCAAGTTCATTTGCTCCAGGCTTCTTGAGTGTAGCTCTGGGTCTTTGTGTTCAATTTGGGTCAGAACAGCACTCCTTAAATTATTTTACTGAGTATGGCTTCTTTTATGTTGACGCCTTTTAGTATCCCTGATTTATCCCCCACTGAAGCTCGTCAATTTCTAATATACAATCTGTGTCAAACTGTGTTTTCCAAAGGTGACATCATCTCCCATACTCTTCTGTACTCTGGTATTAGTGGAGTCTAATTGCTGTCCTCATGAGTCTGAACTAGCAGGTAAGTGATTTCTTGAACTACAGAATACAAGTTAAGACTTGCTTTTGAAATGCAAGCACCATGCTGTGGTGTGGCTCTAGCCACATGGAATTGTTACTGGTATGAACAGAGCCCAGCTGCCTGTTACTGTGAGCCAGCATGCAGAGATGGGGATAGGATCACTAAATTTTATTTGTCAGAAGGCCACGTTGAGTTGGGTGCCCCCAAAAATTTGAGTTTAAATTTTGTTTTTCTCACTTACTAGGAATCTAGGCTCAAACATGTATTTCGGGCTAAAACTGAAATTACTCATCTATAATCTATTAATAATAATAGTATATACGGCACAATTTTATCGTGTTACAACTTAGTTAAAACTTGCAAAATACTTTGTGATCAAGAGTATTTTAGGAACATGGCATTAAAAAAAAATCATAGCTGTGTACATTAAAAAAAAAGAACATGGGTTATAAATACAATCATTATAATAAGACAAATCATGGGATGTGATGAAATGGGTCTAAGATTAAGGAAGAGAAAGGAGTCAACTGGGAGCCCCAACTTTCAAGCCTGAGAAACTAAAGGAACGATGGAACCATTTCAAGAAAATCAGAAACTACAGAAGGAAAACTTATTCTAGAGTATTGAGAAGGAGGATGGTTTTCACCTTAGGTAATAATATCTATCTTCCAGTCATTCTATTAAGATTAAGAAAAGCAAAACGATACTTATATTTTAGAGATTGCAAAGCCTTAAACAATGTCTACATGCTTGTTTTCTCTCCTGTATTTCTCCTTTCCTACACATTTTCTTTTCTCTCTCTATCAGGTTACCTTCCTAGCTATTTTGCCTTTTTCCTACAATTTTAGCCTTTTCTCCAGATAGTTTTTCATTTCTGGCCACAAGTGTGAAAAAAAAAATTTCTATAAAAACCAAACTATGAGCATTTGTCCCTTAATTATGTTTTTCCTCCTAGTCCTTAAATCTCTGTTAATACACATTGGTTTAAATTCCTCAAATATAAACACATTCTATGACATTATTTATTGCAATGTTTTTCTCTTACAATTTTACTCTTTTCTTATTCATTCTAACAAATTCATTAATCAATAAAATATTTATTATATTTAATATTTATAATTTCTACTAGTATTTCATATTTATCTTGTATAATGTTTTTAAAATTCAATTAAATGCTATTTTCATTTAAATTAATGCTAAATATATACTATGTCACGACCCGTCAGGCTCCTATGGCCCTGGTCTCGGTTAGCACAGGAAGGGACCAGGCGAGAGGCGGGTTAGAAGTACAAGCTTGTGAAAGGCGGGCTAGCCCTTACTTTCCGGGTAGCCCCAGAAACCTCTGCACCAGCCTTTTATTGAAAGGGAATGATACAGGTGAGGGGAGAAATTAACAATGACTACGTGCTGAGGGCACGGGGTCTTCTTCCACAAAGAACTCCTGTGGATGAATGGCCCAAGGTCCACGCCTCAGCTGCAGATCATCTAGCTTGGATGTTGGCATCTCCTACAATACTACTGTAAATTTTTTCAATATTCTAAGTAACCTCCCATTATATTAATGTGTCACTCATCTGTGAATTCATATACACATGCACTTACGCCCTCATATTAACTTAACAGCTGCTTGATATTATTTGTTTTTGTTAGGCTTTTAAAACACAAGATTAAGGCTTGGCGTCCATAGCACCAGTAGCATAGTAGTTACGGTGCCAGCCACATACACCAAGCCTTGCAGGTTTGAACCCAGCCTGGTCCAGCTAAACAACAATGACAATTGCAACAACAACAAAAAGCCAGGTGTTGTGGCAGGCATCTGTAGTCCCTGCTACTGAGAAGGCTGAGGCAAGAGTATTGCTTAAGCCCACGAGTTTGAGGTTGCTGTGACCTGTGATACCACAGCAGTCTACTGAGAGTGACAAAGTGAGATTCTGTCTCAAAAAAATAAATAAATAAATACAAATAAAACACAATATTAATAAATTCATTACATAAATATATGTTGAGCATCTCTTTGGGGCTAGATACCTTTTAGGTCTTGGGAATGATTCAGCAAACCCCAACCTTGATATAGATGAGCTTGCATTTTATTGTACAGAGGCTAAGCCAAGCTACACAACAGAGATTTGGTCATCTTCAGTTTGTTTCCTTAAACCACAGAAGCAAATGCGATCACCTAGATAATAAACATAGATGGAGAAACAAAAATTGGGCAATGAGGAAAGTTTGTGGCATTTTAAAGGAAAGAGAAAGGGAAAGGATGAAAAATAACATAGAATACATAGAAAAAGCTTGTCATGTACAATAATTAAGAGGATGGGGTTTCAAAATTGTCAGGTCAAGAAAATGATGAAATCATTCAAGTTCTGATGGTATGTCAAATAAAGTTAAAACTGACGTTTCACTACGAGACTATAGAATGGGAGATCATTGGCAACCTTGGTAAAAATAATTCCTTAAAGTTATGGTTATAAATTTCTGTGTGAGGTTTATTTAAAAAAGGAAGGAGTAACTGAAATTGGGAACAGAACACAGAAATTTTTTCTAGAATTTTTATGACAAAGAGACATTAAACTCGTTCTAAAACCATTGTTACTGTTACTCAAATGGCAGAAATAAAACCATAATTTCACATCAGTGAAAACAATGAAATAAAGGGAGAAAATGTTTTGAAAGTAAGTAAGAATTTCTGGGACAATGTCTTTCAGAATATAGGGGAAGATACAGATGCAACGTACAAGTGGAAGGATTAAGTTTAGGAAAGAACAAGAAGTGGCCATTGCTAGAAATAAGCAGGGAGGAAGAATAAATATAAGAAATAGAAGGTAGAAGGAAAAGTTGCATAAAAAATGAGACTTGAAGTAGGAAGAAAGTAAGTTTTTCACAACTTCTTGTTTCTGAAAAGCATAAGGCACTCAAGTTGATACTTTTCTATTTCCACCATGAACAAAACAATGTGTCACAAATGGATTTAGAAGGAATAGAGAACAGATGTCAAGAAGCCTTTTATCATACAGAGACCCATAAACATATGTGATGACCCACCAAGCAAACTGTGGATTTGGAATCACTTGAACCCTCTAGGAAGTAATTAAAACACATATTTAGTGATCAAAAGTTTTATGAAGATAGGAGTTTGATGAATTGTACGATATCTGGGTTTTTTTAACCAACATTTTCTCTACTTTATGATATTTTTCCCTATGGTTTTGTAGAAAGATGCATTTCTCCCATCTGTTATTTACCATTTCGAATGCTATATAGTAAACTGAAGAATTCAACCAGAAAATTCAAGGGACATCTTTACTGACTAGCACTGGAGGAAATTGAAATATAATTACATAGAAACATGCAAATATATAATCTACAAATATTTGACTTGAAAATATTAAATTAAATAAAGAATAATGATTTTTTTCTTAGTTCAGTAAATATACATGAAAACATTTTTAATTAGATCTGCTTCAGAAACCTTGTGAATAGCAACATCTCAAGTTTTTGTTTATCTATCGTAGTAGTGGTTATAAATAAAAACATAATGAGGCAAATAATAAGGAAACTAAAAAATTACCATTCTTGGCAATTAACTTTTTGAGTAGGTATTATTTTATCATTTTTTAGATGCTATTTTTGTGTTCAAAACTATTTTCCCAGTTTCTAACAAATAGCTAGAAATGTCTATAAAACTCAGAAAGTTATCAGCTAATTACAGTTATATTAAACATAAGACTATTCCAATAATCTCACTGCCTGATATCTACACATAAAAAAAGAAGTCATTTTATCCAAAACGCACCTGAGCTCTAATGTTTATTGCAATATAATTCACAGTTGCAAAGATGTGAAATTTACCTAAGTGCCTATCAATTTACTACTGGATAAAGAAAATGTGGTATATATACAGACACCATACTGTATTATTTACCCATAAAGAAGAATAATTGTCATTTGTAGCAACTTGAATGGAAATGGAGGGCACTATCCTAAGTGAAGTCTCAAGATTGAACAGTCAACCCCTTTAATGCCTCTGTAAGACTTAATACTTAGGAGTTAGACAATAGGTACACAGAAACCCAAAGAGATATAAAGAACATTGGAAATCAACAAGGGAAGAGTGGGAGGGAGAAGAGAGAGACAAACTTGTGTATAATGAACACTATTCAAGTTATGGGCAGATCAAAAGCTCCGATGTTAGCATTATACAGGGTATTTATGTAAAGGAAACATTTGTACCCCCTTAATATATTTTTTTTTGAGACGGAGCCTCAAGCTATCCCCCTGGGTAGAGTGCCATGGCATCCCAGCTCATAGCAACCCCAAACAAGGTAAACTCAGCATGAGGCAGAACCAGCAGAAAAACTCTGGCAACTCAAATAACCAGAATAGATCAACTCCTCCAAGGGAAAATGGGGAAGACACAATTGAAGACCCCATCCACAAGTAAATGTCTAGGATGTCAGAAATCAAGTTCAGAATGTGGATAGCAAATAAGATTAACAGACTAGAAGAAAAGAAGGAATTAGGAGCTCAAGAAATTATTCAAAAGATTTCTCAAGAAATCATTCAAAAGATATCTCAAGAAATTATTCAAAAGATGACTCAAGAACTCAACGATTTCAAAGATAAAATGATCAAAGACTTTGAAACACTGAGACAAGAGGTAGCAGCCGTCAAGGATCTGAAAGACACAGTGGAATCCCTCCATAACAGAGTGGAACAGGCAGAAGAAAGGATCTCTGATACTGAAGACAAAGCTTTTGAAGAAGCCCGGGGGCATTTTCTTAACCATCATAAAAACATGATTTTGTTGACCAGGTAATGACTATTTTCAAAAGCCCAGAATTAATCAAAGCATATGGGGAGATTTTCACATTTGGTAGTGGCCAACAGAAAACCCTTACACACACTGCTCAAGGCACATTGCAGAGCAACAAAGTCTGTCTTTGTGCACGGTCATGATGAAGCTTGAAGACCACACAGGCTTCAATTTAGACCCCGGTATGCAACTCACATTTCTGCAAGTCACCTTGAGTGCCTCAGACTTAGTGTCCTCATCTTTAAAGTGAGGGTGATACTTATGTTGTATTGCTCACACAAAAATTTAAATTACATAATGTATGGAAAGCATTCAGAACACTTCTTGGTATATTGTTAGGTTCCACATAACCCTTGCATGCAGCACCAGAGCTGGCCCCCCCCACACCCCTCTACCCTAAAAATGTGTATAGTTCTTCATCCAAGATTCACCACTTATACCAGACACCAAAATACAATTCAGATAAAGTCTTAAATGGTAATAACATCATGGAACAGGATTCTTTTTTTTTTGAAACAGAGCCTCAGGCTGTCCCCTGGGTAGAGTGCCATGGCATCACAGCTCACAGCAACCTCCAACTCCTGGGCTCAAATGAGTCTCCTGCCTCCGCCTCCCAAGTAGCTGGGACCACAGGCACCTGCCACAACACCTGGCTATTTTTTGGTTGCAGCCATCATTGTTGTTTGGCGGGCCTGGGTTGGATTTGAACCCACCACCTTAGGTGTATGTGGCTGGTGCCTTAGCCACTTGAGTCACAGGCGCCAAGCCTGGACTGGAAATAGGATTCTTATAAATAATTTACTGTATCTATATGTATAGATTAATATCTATGCTTTCAAAGTTTTCTATAGTGCGTTTTTAAATTTTTTAATAGAAATTATAATTAAGAATTAGAACCACTACCCAGGATGCTTTACCTAAACCATGGAAGGATAATAACATTTGTATAGGAATCCTCTGGCTCTTATTTTTCCTATTTTTTTCACTTAAGGAAGGTCTAATATGTATATTTCCATATTCTCTAACAGGGGAGGTAGGTATTTTTTTATCCTATATCTATTCCTTCTGTTTCTCTGCCTTGCTATGATCACCTTACTGTATTCATTCTCTAGGTCCATGGCACAGGATGCTCATTGTACTCAAAACAGGCATATTTCATCAAACCACACATATCTGATCAACCATAAAAAAATTCCACAGGCTACACACAGTCCTAGCCGGACATTGAAATATCATTACTGTAAATTTTGTTCTTGAGAAGAATCAAGTTCATTCCACTAATTGATAGAAAGCTAAAAGTTTTTTTCTGTAAAAGTGGCAAAAAAAATCAGTTTGATGGAAGTATTTCAGATTGCATGTGAAAACCCCACACTGTACCCCAGAAGGGCATTAATGTACATAGTTACCATTCAATAAAATTAAAAAAAAAAAGTGGCAAAAAAAAAACCCAAAAAAACATAATCCCAGGCCTAAATTTGTAGTTAGCAAAGGAAGCTGTAAGATAGCCACAGCTTAGAAGAGAGACCAGACAGAAAAGCTATGAGTTTGAGAAGTGTTCTATTCATAGATTTTCTAGGACAAACATGTTTTTTGTTTTTGTTTCTGTTTTTGTTTTTTGGGGTTTTTTGCAGTTTTTGGCTAGGGCTGGGTTGGAACCCACCATCTCCAGCATATGGGTGGGCGCCCTACTCCTTGAGCCACAGGCACCAGCCGACAAACATGTTAAGTGTAATAATTAAAACATCTTTGTAAATTAGTTTTTGGGCCACTTTTCCTCTTAAGCAAAGCACTTTTATTGAGATGGCAAACCACAGCACAATCACATGAAGAATACAGGGGAAGATTGTTGCTGAGAGTGAAAAAGAAGTATCACATTCCAAATCCTTCCTCACGTGATTTCTAGGTATGTGCCAATTTTAAATAGTATTCTCATAATCAATCACTTGGAATAGAAATGTTTTATACAAAGTAATTTTACTTTTTAAAAAGCCATTTGGACCTAGAACTCAGCAACAATGAAGAAAGGCATGAGATTTTAGTCTGGGTTTTGCTACTAACTTATTTCTTTGCATAAGTCAATTTATTTTCTTAAGTGTCAGGTTACTCTTATGTGAAATGAGAAGTTAAAGAAAGTCAGAAAGGTTTCTTACAGCTCTCACATGCCATGATTCAGTGGTATACTTAGGTTGAATGACACATGAGCAAAGGTTAAAATTAAAATGGCATGTTCAATTTATAGACTCACAGACTGAGAATTGGAAGAGACCTCAAAGATTGTCTGGGGATCATAAAATCTAACCTTGGCATTGGAAGATGACAGATTTGTTTCAAAAAGAGAGTGCTGTGCAAGAAATAAGTGCAGCCAAAGATTTTTTTAAATAGAAAGCATATGAGAAGAATGAATTTCCTTTTCCACTATTTGCTTCTGAAAATATCAGACTGGAGGAAAAATATAGTCTTGTCCATTAATTTAGAAAGAGAACTTCTATTTGTTATATGCTTACTGTTTTGTGGGCATTTTGACAGGTATTTCCACACATTGTAACTTAATCAATTATAACATGTATGAGATAAGTCTTAATATCCCCATATAATTTACCAGGAAAGTGAAGTTCAGAGATATAAGATAATGTGTGTAAGTTGTTTAATTCCTTCAAGGTTGAGTATCTAGCAAGTGGAAAGCCATTGGTACTCCAACCAAGGTGGGTTTGGAATGAAAATCCATACTCATTTTACTCCATGGCATAAATTGTCATACTTTGAGATTGTCTTGACAGTTAAGCTTTCATACAACATGCAGTTTTGACATGACCTAGATTTAAAGCCCAAAGAACAGGAGATTCATCCCAGATGAGGTCCATGCCATTGGATTTCATTTTATCTGATTGTTCATTTCTCTCTTGGAAATGTAATCTAGTTCACATTTTTAAAATGGTCTATTTAACTAATACTCAACTTCCCTAATCTCAAAGGTAAAACTTTGCCGGTAAAACCACTCTAGTGTTATACTGACATTGTTTAAAATTTCCCCTCATTTTTATCCTTCATCAGTTATCAAAATATGTAATAGTCTTTTAATTTCACAGTTATGTCAGAATGTTTGTGGTACAGAACCATGGAGTGCATCAAGACCAGTATTTTGATTCTAGGAATTTATACTTATATTTTGCTGCAGTATGTTTATTGTTTTTATTCTGCATATCCTAAAAGCACATTATATAGTTCTCAAAATATCTCTCTAGTCATATGTGGGCTAAAATAAAATGTTTTATTTTGTTTACAGTCCTTTTAAGACAGTGTTTAAATATTCTTTTTCTTAAATATGTGGTTATTTAGAGAACTGGGAATATAAGTAAAATTTTACTCAATCTTGGAATTACAAAAGCTAAATAATATTTGGATAGAGAATACATAATACTTAACATATCTGAAAAACAAAAATTGCCTTATTAAGATATTTAGATTTGAAATGTTTAGTATTAACTTCTGATTTTGCAAATACAACATATTCTCCCTAATAAATGAGAGCTAAATTGTGAATATACATGGGCCCAAAGAAATATAAATGACATTGGAAACCACAAAGGTTGGAGGTTGGGAAAGGAATGGGGAATAAAAACTTACTAACTGAGTACTTTGAACACTAAGCTAGTGATAGGCAAACCAAAAGCCTTAACTTAAGCAGTATACAAAGTATCCATCTAACAAAAACAATTTTACCCACACAATATTTTTAAATTAACAAGATTTTAAAAATAAAACATATATGCAATTCACACAGGAAAAAAATAAAACTTCTGGTTTTGGCAATATGGCTACCAGTGGGCATGTGAATGTCTAACATTAAAATGATGAAGAAAATAAATACATATGTACATACATGATTAATGGGTGATATTAAACAGGTAAATAAGATTAAATAAAGCCCACACACAAACACATACACCCCTATACATAAATCATAGTAAAACAGGACAGTAAGAAATAGAGATATTAAAATAGCCAGAGTAAAGAAAAAATCAACTAAACTCTATTTATTATCATATTGACAGCTGACTTCTTTTGAGCAACAATGGAAATCAGAAGATAATGGAATATTACATTTAATGAGTTGAAGGAAAAAATGTAAATCAAGAAGTTTATATTTGGCAAACTGACTTTTAATAACAATGTTAAAATAAAGGTGTTTCCAAAATATATAAAGACATCAGAATGATGGGCAAAATGATAAAAATGATTATTTTTTAGTTTTGTGATTTTCATATTATCATGCTTATAAATAAGTATTTTTGGTAATACAGATAACCCTAGCTTTTCATAATAGTGCAGGACCATAAAAATTACCATGAAAGCTGAAATCTTACTAAATGATCTTAATAATCAATGGGGAAAAGTTATTATACAATTGTTTCATGACCTTTAAAATTTTTGTCCAAACATTAAATTCTTTCTTGTTTTTCTTTTTTCCCTTATTAAATCATAACTGTGGACATTAATGCATTTATGGGGGAAAAATGTACTGATTTGATATACAATGTGGTATGCTTACATTGACATGAAACTATAAAAATACTAGAAGAAAGTGCAGGGAAAACGCTTGAAGAAATTGGCCTAGGAGAATATTTGATGAGGTGGAATCCCCTGTCAATTGAAGCAACACCAAAAATATATTACTGAGATCTCATCAAACTAAAAAGCTTCTCCACAGCAAAGAGCGCAGTAGGTAAAACAGATAGCCAGGGAGAAGATTTTTGCAGGTTATGCTTCCAACAAAGTTCTGATAACTGGAATCCACAGAGAACTCTAATCAATAATAAAAGCACAAATAACCCTCTATGTGGGCCAGAGAATTGAACAGAAACTTCTCTGAAGGAGACAGACGCATGGCCTACAAACACATGAAAAAATGCTCATCTTTAATCATCAGAGAAATGAAAATAAAAACCACTTTGAGATATCATCTAACCTAAGTAAGATTAGCCCACATCACAAAATCTCAAAACTATAGATGTCAGCATGGATGTAGAGAGAAGTGAACACTTCTACACTGCTGGTGGGAATGCAAGCTATGACAGCTTTTTTGGAAAGAAATTTAGAGAATACTCACGGAACTAAAAGTAGACCTATCATTCAATCCTGCAATTACTCTACTAGGTATATACCAAGATGATCAAAAATCATTTTACAACACGGGGTGGCATCTGTGGCTCAGTGGGTAGAGCACAAGCCCCATATATCAAGGGTGGCAGGTTCAAACCCGGCCCTGGCCAAACTGCACCAAAAAAATAGTCAGGCATTATGGTGGGTGCCTGTAGTACCAGCTACTCAGGAAACTGAGGCAAGAGACTCACCTAAGCCCAGGAGTTGGAGGCCGCTGTAAGCTATGTGATGCCATACCACTCTACCAAGGGTAATAAAGTGAGACTCTGAATTTACAAAAAAAAAAATGATTTTACAACAATATTTGTACTGGAATATTTAGTACAGCTCAATTCATAATTCATAAGTCATGGAAAAAGCCCAAATGCCCATCCATTCATAAATGGATTGTGTGCCCTGGAATACTATGCAGCCATAAAAAAGATGGAGACTTTACATCTTTTTTCTTTCTTTTTTTTTTTTTTTAGAGACAGAGTCTCACTTTATCACTCTTGGTAGGGTGCCACAGCATCACAGTTCACAGCAACCTCCAATTCCTAGGCTTAGGAGTTTCTCTTGCCTCAGCCTCCTGAGAAGCTGAGACAACAGGAACCCACCACAGCACCGGGCTATTTTGTTGTTGTTGCAGTTTGGCCAGGGCTGAGTTCAAACCTGCCACCCTGGGCATATGGGGCTGGCGCCCTACCCACTAAGCCACAGGCACTGCCCAAGATTTCACATTTTTTTTATGATTACCCAGATGGAGTTGGAACACACTCTTCCAAAAATGGTATCACAAGAATGGAAAAAAGTATCCATTGTACTCAATAAATTATTTCTATCAGCTATGTCTATAGCTAAATGAAGAAAATAGTAAAACTAATATTTATTTAGAAACATTAGAAACATTGAGATAAACGTTTTATTCTTTGTAAAAAAAAATTATAAAGAGTAGTTTGAACAGCGTTTCTTTTTTCTTCTCATTGTATAACTTAGAAATAAGGAGTGGACATCTTTTTCATGCCTTTCCAAGTTGTTATAGTCATTACTAAGGTTGTACCAGTTTCCAAGATTAAATCCCTTATGTTTTTAATGTCATGAAATGTCTCCCAAAGTTGCTTTAACGTGACATTTTCTGCTAGTATCACCTACTATAGGATTTTTTTTTTGTCACAACCACTTTCCTCATTTATTTTGACAAGTTCATTTTTACTAAGTCACTCTGGTAGTGTATCTATAGACTCTCAAACAGTAGTACTGTCGAAGTCTTCGTAAGCAGCTCTTTTTTCTATAATGCCATTTGTATTTGATTCAGTTTTATGGCAGGATTATCAATTCTTTTCTTATTTGCTGTATTTTTATTTTTGTTGGCCAATTCTGTCTTTTGGTTATCCATTTTTGTAAAATGCTACAGAAGTTTATTACTGGTAAACTGGGAGAAATACAACAACATGCTTTTCTGTCTATAAATAAACTCAACAATAGATGATCAACCATTATCAGACTTTGAAAAAAGTATGTGATTGATCTTTAATCAGATTACCATTTATTATTTACATAGTCATTTGTAGAATGAACACTAGAAGTAAAGCTTGCTTTTGTGGAATTATAGTTAATACAACATAGTAATTCAAATTTGGTCTGTGTCAATGAAAGACTGTGTTAATTAACTCAAATTTGTTACCTGAAATTTGTGCACATTGGAAATATGCAAAGTGAGGATTGCCCAGTTGTGATGCAATGTTTGTTCTCTATTACACTATTTTCTACAATGAATATTTATTACTTTTGTAATAAATAAAACAAGTTTCAGACCAACAAAAATTGAGAGTATTTACCACCAATAATCATTCAGAAAACTAATTCTAAAAGACTATCCTTTTAGCAGAAAGAAAATAATGCCAAATGGGAGATCCAAAATTCAAAAAGGAAAGATGGGGGGAAATATTGGTAAATATCTTTTCTTAATTACCTGATTAAAATGTGAAAGAATAAGATGGAATAAAAATTTTGGACAAAACAAATTTGGAAAGGCTGTGATCAGAAGTAAGTTATTCTAATACCTTTTTATTGTACAGAAAGAGAATAAAGATATTTATTGCTTTGATAATTATTGTGTATGTTAAAATAGCTATGATGAGCAATAAAACAATAGATATAGAACATGCACATTCCCAAAATAGAAGGGAGATAATAGAGAGAAATAAATTAGACACTCAAACAACAGGAAGATAGCAAGAAGAAAGGAGATAAGCATAGAATAAACAGAAAGAATAGGGAAAATAGATAGCAAAATGGAACTAACAATATCTATTTCACACAATGTATGATTATTAAATGATATAATGCACATGAAAGTGACAGTGGCATTCCTAGCCTATATCATGATTTTAGTAAATGTATGTTGAATCTGAATCCTAAGTTCATCATGCATGTGGAACAGAAGAATCTCTCTTCTTCTACATATCCAGGGTAGGTCTTAGAGCCAGATTAGATTTCAAAGTAAATGAAAGAACATTAATTTTATAACATTAAATTGTACCATGGCTTGTGTGGCAGTTAGGATAGCTGTGACATAATGGGGTTTGCCCATACAGTATAATTACAATGCATTTATATTGATACCCTTTCGGGTCAGAGCTACTGATAGAATTCCTGGGTGCTCCGAATGGCTGGTCATGATTTGAATACCAAATTCTTAAGACACAAAGGACCATATTACTAATAGTCACACTGGATTTCCTCATCAGGTTGTGTTTATGTCCAGTGGGAAATGCACACACAATTCCTATCTTCCCTTTCTTAGTATGCTAAGATTTGGGGCAAAAAAAAATCGTGGTCCTCCTTTGGTGATGATTAAAGATTCCTGCCTTGGAGTATAAAATTTTATCATGGGTTTGATGACTGAACTTAGTAATCACTCAAAAAGTGGACTAAGGTGAAACAAATGACTAAGCTAAAGCCCAGAGAAAGTTAAAATTATTAAAATTGAGGAAAAAGACCAAAACCTCTGTTTGCTTATCCTAGGAAAAAAAGAAGGGTCATCACAAAATAAAATTGGAAAAAGACCAAAAACTTTGTTTGCTTATTCTAGGAAAAAAGAAGGGTCATCACAAAATGAAAAATTCTCCACTTCACAGAAGACTAGTGGTTGATATAAAACAGCTTTTTAGTTTTCATTTAAGAATGTAATGTACTTGCAGTGATTTTCACAAGGTGCTCATAGATTCCCGAATGTAAAAGTGAGCAGAGACAATGTTACCAAGAAAGGTCAATGATGTTACCAAGAAAGATTCTCTGAAAACTTCTAGAAAAATGTAAAAAAAAAAAAAAAAAAAGAAAGAAAGAAAGAAAAGAAAAGAAAAGAAAAGAAAGAAAGAACTACTTTTCCTTGAGCACTTATTTATTATTTGGCAAGGTAAGATAGAGGGATAGACAGAGATAAGTAGGTAGATAAATGGATAGATAGGTAGATAGATGATAGATTGATAGATAATTGATTGATAGAGACTTCAGAACAACCTTTTGACAATGATGAATTAACAATCTCATTTATAACTGACAAAACTGAGAATCAGAGAGATTTAGCATTGGCTTAGGTCGTATTACTACACAACAGAAGATCTAAGACTCTAGTGAAGGTCTCTTTGATGCCGGTTCCTCTGCCATTTTTTTATCCTGCCCCGTAGGTCAGTTTGAGCTGATTCCACTGAATATAGTCCTGTCTCCAAGTCCATGATAGAGTGTTAGACAACCCATCTTTTCCTAAACTCATACTTAAGATTCTTCTACTATAGGGAGCAACAAACATTCTTTGTAAAGAGTCATACAGGAAATATTCTATGTTTTGCAGGCTATCTGATCTCTGTGGCAACTATGTTGCCATTGTTGCATAAACATAGTCACTCACAACCATCAATGAATGAGCATGGCTGTGTTCCAATAAAACTTTATTTATGGGCACTGAAATTTGAGTTTTACATTATTCTCAGGCATAACAAAATATTAATATTATTTTGATTTTTCTCAAATCATCTAAAAATGTTCAAGGAAGCAGGTCAGGTGGGGCTCTCAGGCCATTAGTTTATCAACCCCTGCTCTAGAAAGGCCTAGGGGAGGCCGTTGGCCTCTGTGGCTTTTGTTACCCAGTGTGTGGTGAATCAAAGCAGTCTTTCTTGGTAAGACAGCTGAGTGAAATCTGGACTGGAAACTGTTGGAAAACAGTCATTTTAATGAATAGTCTCCCTTTGTCTGTGTCTGGCAAAGGTTGTTTGCAAATCAGGCATGTTCTTTAAGTTAAATTTAGCAGTTGGAGAGTAACCATACTAGGCATTGGTTCATTAGCTTGACAATCAGAATTTTTTGGCATCAAGGATTTAACAGTTTGAAAAAGGCCACTGGCTAGAAAGAATGAGAATTTAGTCTTTAATTCTAAATTCTCCTGGAAAAAAACAAAATGTCTTAATATATATTATTGATAAATCACTTTTCAAAAATAAATAAACCTGGAGAAAATGTGAAGTTCATGAAAATGAACATTTGACAAGTATGAGCATATTTTAAGCTTTGGGGGATTTAAAAGGAGATATACCCTTTTCTTAAAAGGTTTGGGGATTAGGGAAGGGCATATAGTCATCAGAATCGAGGTCCTCAGTGGTTTTCAGTCATTTCAGTTATAATTCAAACAAATTTTAAGACTAATGATTCTAACCCTGTAGGGTTTACAACAGGAAAATACACTTGATAATTTTAGGTTTACCAGTTTGCTCACATCTCAAAAGTTTTAGCAGAGAATTAGTATACAAATCCCCAAGTTCAACTTACAACTTGCTAAATAATACATCTACCAAGGACAGCATGAGATTTGCTGCTTCCTCTAAAATCAGTCTTGGACTCAAACTAAAGTTTCTATTCAATAGCTGTTGATAGAAGTGGAGGCTACCTACTGCTTGTTCTTTCTGGAAAGTGACACCAGGCTGTTATTGACCTTAAATATCCCCGCCAACAAACCAACATTTATTACATTTCTACTTTGTGTGTACACTTATAAAAACAGATAATACATTTTATACTAATACACAAACAGCTCATTTTCTTGTGTTCAGCAGATAGTTAATGTCTAATTGAATGATTTAATTTTGTGAGTGAATAAGTGACTTCTCAACAAAAAGGATTGTGTTACCCAAGCTGGGTACTCAGCAGGGGTAGCGTCAACACTGGCACAGCTCCCCTTCTTATAAGGGTTCTTTTTTTTTTATTTCTTATAGCATAACTGTGTACGTTAATGCAATCATGGGGTACAGTCTGCTGTTTTCATATACATTTGAAACACTCTCATCAAATTGGTTAACATAACCTTCATGTCATTTTCTCAGCTATTGAGTTAAGACATTCATACTCTGCTTTTAGAAAGATTCACTTGTACCCTTGTAAGGTAAACCATAGAGGTGAGCTCACCAATCACCTTCCCTCCCCCCATCTACCCCCCTCACCTCCCCTCTCCGGGGTTTTTAATCATATAAACTGCCAGCAGCTATTGAACCCTTCCGGAGTGCCAGTCACTCATTTTCCCCATGAAAAAAGTGCCAGAATGATTCTCATTTTACAGATAGGCAATTGAAACTAAGAAGTTAAGTAAATTGTTCATGATTAGGCAGAAGGGACCAAACCAAGACCCAGACTCACTTCCATTTGACTCAAACCTCTAAGCATTTAACACTCACTACAGCCTCTAACTTCAAGCTTGTAGATTTTCTTCACGGGGCACTGACAAAAAATCGTCACTTACACCCATACATCGATTCTTCTTCACAAAGCCCCTTTGTTCACATTGTACTTCAGAGAATTTCCGGGGGAAATAGGCAATTCCTAGATCCAAAACACAGGAGAACAAAACTAACCAGCCTAGCCTTCAGGTACATGAGTCTCCAGACTGTTTCCTTTGCATTTACCTTTTACTTCCCTGGCATTAACTGTACATGGATCTCATTTGCCAATTGCGTGTCCTGTCCTGCCCTTACACTGTTTTCAAACACCCCTTTTCCTGCCCTTTTGGAATTTAAGTTTTTCATTTGGGTGGTAGAGAATAAGGAGTACAAGCAGTGATTCAGAATGCACTTGGACAGGAATTTGCCAAAACTCGGATCAAATATGCAAATTGTGGATCAGCCAAACATGCAATATATTTTGAAAGTAAGAAACAATCTTTATGTTGGGGTTGGAATACATAGGCAAAGTAGTAAATGCCTCCTTTTTTCTTAAGCTTTATTTTGGGGAGTGGAGTGGGAAAATAAGCTCGTTCTTCCACAGAGAACGGCTTGATTTACAGGGTGGAGCCAACACACTCAAATATTGAAAAGTTAGTTGCAGAGGAAACATGTAATCAGCCAAATAAGCATACAACAGAGCTTTAATAAAAAATAAATTTTAAAATGTGGTTCCCTATTTTAGTTTGTTATGACCTGTGAAAATTTTTTACTTTAAAGTATCTGTGTCATAGAATGTGTGTGATTATGCTCATACATTCTATGAGTTTGGATAAAATGGTAAAGTTAAAAGAAAGAAATCTTGCCTGCCCTCCGATTTCATTCCCAAGGCAGGGGCCCTCGCCCTGCCCCCTGACCTCGCCAGCGAAGCCACTTTTAGCAGCACTTTGCCAACATTAACCTCTCCACTTTAACCTCTTCAGAAGTACCCAACCAAAAATCACCATTTCTCCCAACACTGTTGAATCTGAAAAATGTTTCGATATGAACCACCATTTAAACTATATGAGTTTGGGGGGGCTCCTTGGGGTAACAGGAGAGGAATCCTCTCTGGAGGAAACCTGGTTCTCCTTTCTGATCCTCCATGATTGACTGAGAGCCGAATGCTGCTGGACAGTCCCTTTCTCTTAGTACTCTGTAGCAGGAAGAGTTAATGAGACTGAGAACTGATTGGAGGGTTTGATGGTTTAGCTTTTAACAGGTGGAGGAACATGGCTCAGTGCGTGTCACCCTCAGCAATGTATCCACGGTGGCCTTGCCACGCGCGCAGTGTGTCCTGACCACAGGGTACAGGTACCGTTAATGAAGGGTCTGCAACATAAAGCCTTAAAGACACACATACACACAGGAGAAAATTGTAAAACCTTGAACATTTGTTATTTATATTTTTAAAAATGAAAAA
>CAUYQV010089440.1:0-11011 GCA_963574575.1 Galagoides demidoff
TGGCAGGTGCCTGTGGTCCCAGCTACTTGGGAGGTGGAGGCAGGAGACTCACTTGAGCCCAGGAGTTGGAGGTTGCTATGAGCTGTGATGCCATGGCACTCTACCCAGGGGGATAGCTTGAGGCTCCGTCTCAAAAAAAAAAAAAAGACATTCCGTACAGAAGGCAGTCAACACATCCAAAACAATAGCAGTGATCACAAGAAAAAAGAGAAAAAAAGTGCTCAAGAAGGAAAATCTTCATAAATGATTGAATGTGGGATAGGAAACAGAGGCACAGAAAAAAATTGACTCACAGTGTTCCAGCTCAGCTAACCGGGGAGATGGTGAGACTACCCCAATAGAAAACACAGAAGTGGAACCAAAGTCCACAGGATGAGGAAGAGTTTGGTTTTGAACATTTTGCACTTGCAGTGGTTTGGGGCCCCCGGGGACATATCTAGCAAGTCATAGATACATGGGTTTGATGTCTGAGACACAGGCGTGAACCGCAGACACAGATTAGAGAATCATGATCACACTGAAGTAGAGGAAACCACGGAGGTGGCGGAGATTCACCTGTGGGGCTCAGCAGTTAACAAGAGTCATGGCTGAGGCCCAGCCCACACTCTGGAATCTCTACGTTCTAGGCAGAAAAGAGAAGAACAATGGGGAAGAACCAGGAAAATGCAGCATCATGGAAGCCACAGGGTAGAAGGGCCTCAGAGGACTTGGAGATGGCCCTGAAGAAGATGCTTCCAAGCTGAGTGCCGAGCTCCGCAGAGGAATTGTTCTAGAGAAGAGATGGGAAGGCTGTATCTATCTGAAAGGAGACCAGCACTGTGAGATGTGGGTCCCGGCAGATGCTCCCTATGACTCTGCACATTTCTTTCTACTGCACCAGTGCGCAGCATGATGCTTTGTGCAGAGCCAGGGCTTAAACGCAGCAACTTCCATAACGAAACAAACTGAGCGCTCCTCAGTTGAAAATCATGATACTCTTAGATGATGTTTATATTCAACTTTCCATACGGCATGTTTATACACAGCATCTCATTTAAACCTCATGGCTTAGTCAATGTTATCATCCTCACTTTACACATGAAGAACCTTGTCTTCACATGTGGCTTCACTTGTCACACTGGTAGTCAGTGGTGGATGGGGGATTCAAACTTGGTCTTCCGAATCTGAGCCCATGCTTTCTCAGTTGTTTCGTACTAAGTCCAGTCCTTTGTATCTGAGACAGCACGCAACAGCAACCTGGGGCCGCATAATACACAGGCTTTACCCAGGGTCTGTGGCCTGGAGGGATGGCGCTAAGATGACAATTTACAGATGGAGAAATGGGAGCTTGGCTGAATTGCCTTGAGGCTGTTTCCCTTTGTAAAGTGTGGCTGCTCCTGCAGTCATCTGCCCTGGAACTCTCCTCCCCTTCTTCACTAACACAGCTTCACTTATGTTTGCAGTGCCAAGGTGCTCAGGACCAAGCCTCCCCGCCCCGGTCCCCTATGGCTAGACGTGGTCACGAGCCTGGCACAGGGACAGCCTGGCCAGCACACTCCTCCTTCTGTATTTACTCTTTTCCCCTCCTTCTTGGAACCTGAACACAACGGCCAGAGGTGCTGCCGTTATTCTACGGACATGATGACAGAATAAGCTGCAAATGATGACACAGGAAGACAGAAGGAGATTGGCCCTTGATGTCACATTTGAGCCACCCCAGCAGTCATGGATTGCCCACCTACAGCCTTGTTGAGTGTGGAAATAAAAGTCCTTTCTTATTTAAGATACAGTCTTCCGTGTATCTGTTAATTGTTAAGCTATGATCTGTGCTGAGGGATACAAGGAACATAACATGCGGTGTCTCACAACATCCATGAGAAGCTACACTCACGTGCGTCTCCCACCTTCTGGGATCAGGGTTGGTAACTCACAGTTCAGAGAAACAGAGGAAGGGCTCCTGGGAACATGTAGGCAGCTAGTGTTTAGGACAGTTCTACTTCTCTCAAAATACATCAAAGAGAAGCAAAACCACAGGATACTTTACAGTCTGATAGAAATCACTTGTTACCATAGGACAGGGGTTGAGAGCTTGAACTTTGAAAGTGTACAGACTGTGGCACGCATCTCTACTCTGCTACCTTGCTTAACCATGATAAGCCCTGATTCACTTACCTGAAAACTGATAATTATACCAATTGTATAGGGTTGCTACAGGGATTGAAGGGAAAAATGCCTATCAAATCCTACAATAGTGTTTGGCAACATCCAGAAAACATTTACTAATGACAGGTATTCATTTGAAAGAAGATTTTTAATGCTGCATTCAACATACGACCCTTTATGTAAAATAGACCCTTCCTCACTCAGTGTTTCCAGGGTAGGAGTGGGTTATTAGGAGCCATTCACCATCTAACTCCATCCTCCTTGGGACCAATGTCTGGGGAGAAACACAAAACTTCAAACTCTTCAGCAACTAATTTGAGAGGAGTCTGATGGAAGTGGAAGTGGTTCTGAGAACCCAGATCACCTTTAGGCTACAATTATGGTCACTCTTGTATGATTTTTCCAGAGTCTAGGACAGAGCTGAGTAGGTCCTATGCTCAGTCAACACAAGGAAAGCAAATTGAACTCTGCAGTGGAGGCCAAAGGCCCAGAATCTGGGCCACCTCCCACTCCCACAGTTCCTGTTGGCTTTCAAGAAAGTGAGGATCAACATCGGTCTTGCTGTGATGCCAAGTATTATACAGCACCTTTGGAACTTTCTTGGGCAACGTAAAAATGAAAACGATAACAGTCTTCTTTTTATAAACATAAGTATATATTATTGTCTAATCTAAAGTTCTTAACCCTTTTGAAGTCTCACACCTATCTGAACACCAGATAAAAGTTATAAACCCTCATTACAAAACTGCATGTATGTACTGTGTAAAGTTTGCTTATAATGTTAGACAGGGGTAGGGAGCCTGTGGCCTTCTGGATCCTTGAGTGCAGCCTTTTGACTGAATCCAAATGTTACAAAACAAATCCTTCTAATAAAAGGATTTATTCTGTGAAGTTTGGATTCCACTGAGGGGCCCCCTTGAGGATCTGGAGGGCCACATGTGTCCGTAGGGCTAGAGGTTCCCCACCCCTTTAACATTTTATTACTAAAAGGTTTGCAAGATAAATAATAGTGACTTAGCATTTCATTGCCTTCCAGGAGAGCCTGGCTTTCTAGACTTCAGGGTCAGGGTGAAATAAATCCTGTTTTAGGTTTATTTTTCAGAGAATAGGGGTAATTTTCTTTTTTTTTTCTTTCTCTGTGGAATTTTTTTTCCTAAATTATAGAAGTTGGTAATTGTATCTTTTAGCCATCTAAGGCAGAGTTATCTTGATCCACTTTCTTAAAATGGTGATTGGTCAGAGCAGAAATTTAGAGGTTGGGGCAGCTTTTCAGTAGGAAAAAGTACCTCTGCCTGACTCTTGTGCCAGGGTGACCCATGTCACCAGCACGTTAATGGGATGGGAAGCTTCTCATTCATGGCTCATTTTCACACTATGCTCTGTTGTTAAAGGTAATCTTAAGACCAAGTTCCAAAGCTTAAAGACAAGGTAGAAAACGGAGATAGAGAAAAATCTAGGTTCTCAAGGTCAGTGCCTACCAGAACACTGTGTGTGTAGAGATAATCAAATAGCTATGATGTCAACTCTTGATAAAAATTGTTTAAGGAGTTTTGTTACTACATACCATGCACATTCTAGGCCATTAAAATGGCTTACTTCATTCATCCTCACAACAACCCTATAAAGTGGGTACTACTACTATCCCCACGTTACAGCCGAGGAATAGAGCATAATGGTATATAATTTATAAGAAGAAGGACAGAAGGAAGAAAAGAGAGAGAGACGTCGTTACTGCTATCTTTACATTATTACATTTAGTTCTCACCATAAATGTATGGATTATGAAGACATTTAAAACCCCTAGATAGACCGACCTAGATAGTGCATTTGTATGGTCATAATATAGAGCCAGTAACAGAGTGGGTACTTTATTTAAGGGACCATCGGTCGGTCATAAGTACCATAGTAGGACAGGAACTCAGGTCAAGTGACACCATTTCGTAATATTACCCCACTCCCGACTCTCTAATACAACCATCCCTCCTAGCACATGAGGGACGTTATGATCAGTGTTGACTATAGTGAACCTAAAGTATGAAAAAGTCGAAAGATTGTGTCATTCCCAACTCTGTGCCATTCTAGACCTCCCCTTCTCAGTATTCTTATGTAGTATCTTTGTCTTCTTTCCCCTCTTCTACCTTTTTGTTACTAGAACTGCTGGTTCAACCTTCCCCAAATTATCAGGTCTTTAGCGTCTAAGTGAAAAACACAGTCAAGATGAGAAGTTTATCTTTAGATCTCTAGGATAGAGGGATATATATAACTTATACCTTCCCTTATATATTGTTCATCTCTTTATACTACTCAGTATCAAAACGTATACTTAGGACACAGTCAAGCAGATGCCCTTTACATCTCAGTGGGGATTTTGAAGCATAGCGATCCTTCTTAGGGACATTGACATTTAAAGTTTAGCTCTACTAACAGCATGAAATGGGTGCCCTCCCGTGAAAGACATTAGAGATATCAACACTTGGGTATCTAGGGTGAGCGAGTGAGGTGGGTCACCATTCTTCCCAATGCTTCTGAAATGAAAGTGTAGGACTGCAACTACTCCACTTTCAGCTAAGAACTTTCTGCGGGGAGCTTTGGCAGAGTCTCCAGTTCTCATGAAAATGTGCTTGTCACTTTCCCTCCGGAAACAGTGAATGCTTTTAGGGCACACTGAAATTTTCTGCCCAGAAGAAGCGGTGAAATGGATTCGCTCACCAAGGGTTACGCTTAAGAAGAGAATCTGGCAGTGACAGGTACTTCTAAAAACTATTTGGAAATTGTGTCTGCCTGGATTTATTTTCATTTATCAAATATTATTTTGCTACCGTACCTAAGGTGGTGTAACTAATGTCTCCAATTGCACTTGCCCACACCCTGGCCCCGCGCCCGCCAGCCCTGTGGGAGAGGGGCGTCAAATGACTTCGGCAAGACTGCTCTTTAATAGCTGGCATTATTTTATTAAGGAAAATTTGTATTGCCCTTTTTCCCTCTGAAACGTGCCAAATGGACAGATTTTGATTTTTCTTGGCCGAGGGAATTAAAGACCAGGGAAGTGGCTTTGCTCCCCCCTCTGGCGCTTCCACTGCAGGCTCGGAAGGCGCCTGCTGAATCCAATCACTTTGAGCAGCTAAAATTTCAGGTTTGAATTTCATCTCAGAAGTGCACAAAGCCTGAGAGTTGGTGACAGTATCGGAGTGGGGGGTTGTTGTCAGTTACCTGTTGGTCTGTTGCCACTCACAGCCGGCCCAGGTGTGCTGGCCCCAGGTGAGGCAGGAGGCCCTGCTGAACGCAGCTCCTCTGGGCTGCACATTATCTTGTTAGTTAAGCTGTCAAGAAAGTTGCCAGTAAGGAGCTTGGAGGGGAGGAGGGACACACAGAGTTTAATCCAATTAAAACTTCACTGGCTTTTCCACATTCCTGATATCCCGGCTCAAACTAGGAAGAATCTTTTCAATGAGGAGGTGTCAAGGGGGTAGAAAACTAATCTTAAATGTTTGCATTGTAACAAGGCATAATATTAAGCAGAAGTCAGAAGAGAAAGGATTTGTGGGGTGGGAGAAAAAAAGAGCTCACTTGTAACTGTGTTTTCAGAGGCTGCTTTGGGAGTAGAGACTCACTGAGCAAGGCGGGCAGGAGAGCGTGAGGAGCGCCTACCTAAAAGAAGTCTTTTCAGCAAGGTTTTGACCTGACTTCTAAGGGATTTGGTGATCCCTGGTAGATGGTTCTGAGGGTTAAAGGAATGTAACACTGGATGGCTGAGAATTAAAACTAACAAAGGTGCTCAGGTTTCCATCTGCTCCATCACATATCGACACATTTTGACGCAGATGGTACATTTCGATGCTAAACCTATTTTTCTTTGCTCACAGTGGAAAACACATAGTGCAAGCTCACTTGACAGAAAGGTTGCCGAATAAATTTCTGTATTAGAAGCACACTAGGTATGCAGCAGCCCTAGAGCCCTGCATAGGTCTTCTGAAAGGACTGCACAGACTGGGGAAGGCCACGGCTCTGTCCTCTCCCGGGGTAAAGAGAGGAAAGAAAAGCAGAGGGGTAAGAACCACGGGGTTTGTGCAGGTGAAGGAGACAGGAGAAAATAGAATGCCTGCTTTGATGACAGCAGCTGACTTTGATATTCAAAGACATTCCACTTCCATTTTATAGAAAGCAAGCTCATTATAAGAGATTTTCTGGCACGTTCAGAAAATAACACTGTATACTTTTTTTGAAAGCAGTTGTGTCCTGGAAAAATATCCAAGACATATTGTTAAGTGACAAAAACCAATTATGTGGTTGCATTTTTGTTTGAAAAATAACACATGCATACACACACACACACTATATATACTACAGTACAGTATAGTATAGTATATATTGTACTTGCCTGATACATATGACGCTGTTCATACTGGCCATCTCCAGATAGTAGGGGAGAGAGAGAGGTAAGAATAACTATAGTTAAATTATTTTACTAGCACTGTTTTATAATTTTAAAAACTTGAGATTCTGCTAAAACAATGAAGGAATTACAGTTACCTTGCAGTAACCATCAAGAAAGCTGACTTTCAAAAAAAGAAGAAAAAAAGGTGTTATTCTTATAGTACTAAACATTTCCTAAAGAGCGAAATGTCGGTCTTCCCAGGACCATAGGAGAGTATGAGGCTAAGGTTCAGTATTAGAGTATTTAATTTAATTTTTCAAAAAAGTAGATTTCAAGTTTCATTAGCTAAAAGTCTTGTTATAAAGTCTTACTGATAGCACCTCACATTTACATAAGAACTGTGTTATATATTTTTATAAGAAAAATGAATACCTTCTGGTGAGAGTTTATATTTCCAGTATATTAAAATGATTCTTAAATAGGAGAGAGATTATAGACCCACTTAGTAATCAGAGAACTGTTTCCAGGAACTATTTCTGTGCACAAACAAAAGATTGCTCATCATTTGTGGGAGCGGATAATCCATGGAACTCTCGAAACCTATCTAGGGGCCAACCTATCAATGGATGATAACACTGGAGATGTTTGCCAGAATTACCTGAGCCTGAGGCAATGGATATTAGGTGTGGAGGAAGACAGGGTGGCATTTTAAAAAATCTTTACAGGTGAACTTTGCTCACTCCAGGTGATTATATCTGCCAGTTAGGGTCCTGAATCTTTGACTTAAAACCTAACCATGTAGTTTTTCACTTGGTTTCTGCTATTTTTGTTGGGTTGTTTGTCCTGATGAGGATGCAGAAATAAGGAGCTGTGAGGGAGAGCAGTTGAAATCCATGGGGAGTGATTTCAGCAGAAACCTATAAATGAGAGAGTAGGCCCAGGAGTGATTCGCTGTGATTAGCTGAGAAGGCTCAGGTAAGGCCCGGGAGCAGCCCCAGGGTATGGTGGTACAATGGAGACCAATCTCCAAACCTTCCTAGAAGATGTGGCTGTTTGTTCCTCTCTATAGGTCCTTCATTGACACTAATTCAAGTCCTTCAAAATCTATGAGTTGGGGCAAAGACTAAAAAAGACGTGTAAGTCGGGACTAAGGCTGAGGAGTTGTGTAGGCTGGATGGTTCCTGTATCTGCCCCTCTTCATTTTGGCTCCTCCCTGGGAGGAGATGTTCTACACCCCAATGCCTTGGCCGTACCCACACTAATTAAATCATTAGTGTTAGAAAGCTGCACGGTGGCTCCCTGTGCGGCCCCTGCTCTGCAACCCTCCAGGTGTGTGCGTATCCGTTGTGTAGAAGCTGTTCAGTGAGGCCGTGAACTACGAGAGTCAAGACTTCAGCATTCTGAAGGAAACCTCACTTCATTCTGCTGCCATCACTCTCATTTCAATCCCACGTCAGTTCTAGGTCAGCACGGAGAGAGCAACCCCCATGACCGTGACCAGGCAGACCCAGCAGGGCTTGGCGGCCCTCAGTTATCCACGGAATAGCGACCTCATATTTTAGCTCTTCATTAGCAATTAAGGACAAGTTACTTCCGCTATTCTAAAAAGTTGAGCAAAAGAATTTCTTAACATAAAGAAATTTAGCCAGTTTAGTTTCTTCAGTTTTAACAAAGAAAAACATTACCAAATAGTTCTGGTGCTTTGTTGTTCTCTTACATACTTTGCAACTTTTAAAAGGCCATAAAATGTAAAATATACTTAATTATAAAGAATAATTATAAAACAACTGTTCATATAGACATCAATAAGCACGACTGGGGTCATAAGTATCACACTCATCATCTCTCTGGGTCTCCCAAGCACTCCCAGCACAACAGCAAGCCCCTTCACTTGGTTTTTATGTATTTTGAGTAGATTCAGGGCCTTTAGTATTGCTATCTTATAACACATCCAAAACTAGAAATAATTTTATCTTAACTAAAAACAATATCCTTTGTTGTAGTTATGGCAAGTTGTAAAACCTCATTTTTTTTGACAATAGAATCATCTAAGAAATCATTTATTGGCTCGGCCCTATGGCTCAATCGGCTAGGGCGCTAGCCACATACACCTAAGGTGGCGGGTTCGAATCCCCAGCCCGGGTCTGCCAAACAACAATGATGGCTAAAACCAAAAAATGGCCGGGCGTTGTGGCAGGCACCTGTGGTCCCAGATACTTGGGAGGCTGAGGCAGGAGACTCGCTTGAGCCCAGGAGTTGGAGGTTGCTATGAGCTGTGATGCCATGGCACTCTACCCAGGGGGATAGCTTGAGGCTCTGTCTCAAAAAAAAAAAAAAAAAGAAATCATTTATTATTGCTGGTGAACCCCAGATATGGTGAACAGTCTAGTCTCTAAATTGTATTAGCTGCTTGTTACCATTCACACTAATATACAATCTCCATTTTCCATAGAATAAATCTGCACTGACTATAGTCATTTTCCTACTGACTATAGGCCAATTCAATTTCTCTGTGTGGCATTTTGGGACTTTCACAGGACAAGAGAAAGTCTGACAGAGGAACCCTGAGAAGATGTGACAGCAATCCCTTCACCTTTGGAACTGCCTTGGCGTCCGGCATCTGTTTCTGCAGTATTTTTCCATCTAGTTGATTAGGGCATTTTATCCTCAGTGTTAACTGCTGCGTTTTGAACTCTTCCTCATCTTCAGGCAAACCCATCTTTAAGGCAGAGCAACTGGTATCTAGGGTGGACTGCAATAAACTCTGCCTTTGGTCTGTCCTTTTCTGGATCCTGCTGCCCACCAGCCTTTTCCTCCATTCATTTCAAAGGCTTTTCAGTGATCGAGCTCAGGTTGACGCCTGTTCAGGGCTTCAGCTCACCAATCTTGGTGATAACGAGTCACCTGAGGTCTGGGCTGCTTTGTCTTTTTCAGTCAGGGGGTTTCTCTTGCAGGATAAACGTGCTTTGTAACTTATCTAGCCCACTGATAAATATGATATCTAATTATCATTTACTGCAAGGTACTTCAAGGATGAGAACATTTGATGTATTGCATCCAATTCCAGCATCGGGAAACTGTATGGACGAAATTCTGATGACTAATCTGGGAAGCTACGGTATCAGAAATAGCTGATTTTCATCAGTTGATTAGAAGAGAAGTCTAACAACTTGATAGCCTGTAGAACATCAGCCTGGCCTTTCTGAAATGACAATATCGTTAGACTCAAGGTGTAGTCTTGACCTGGGCACCCAGAGGCCCACTGGAGCACTTTAGACCCAGGTTATTCCTGTTCAGCTGAGAGCTAAAACCATCAGTGCTGAAAACGTTCCAGTTAGAGACTCTGAACCGGAGGGATATGTCAGTTTCTTTTCACGGAGATTAAGAATTTCAGGCCTCGGAGCTCATCAGCATTATGTATCACTTCACCCACGATGACAACAGGTTTTGTGACAAATCTACCTTTCCGATATCAGGATGTGCTTTCTCAATGCCTCCCTTGTCACCCGCACGGCTTACTGCACAGTTCCTCGGAGAAATGTCCTGCAGCTTGCCCAGCTGACTGTGCTGTTTTTATAAAAGTCAAAACTGACGGTTTCCACAGATTTACTTCCAACTATAACAGTTTGCTCTTTTCCATCTTCCTTGAGTCGTGTTGGTCCTCCAACACACAGTGGCTCTTAAGTGCAGTATGAAAGTCTATTCCACAAGTGACCTTGCGAGGACAGATAACGCATCCTCCTCTTGGGTGTCTGCATGTAAAATATGAAGTCCCCTCATGGCTCCCATTATGCTTTTCTCCTTCAGGAGTGTCCCTCCCTACTCCTAACCAGCATCCTTCCACAGGAGGGACAAAGCCAGAAAAATGCACTGTTGCACATTCCCCGTTAACTTCAACTCTTCAGCCAGGGGCATCTCATGTTAAAGTGTCATTCATTATAATGTAGCCAGAATCCGAAATGTGAGATCTGCCTTCCGACATCTCAGGAGGTCTGAGCAGCAGCCTCTCCACCAAGTGCACAGTCCAGCAGCAAAGCTCCTGGCTCTGGATCATTTAAAATACAGGTGATCCTTATTCTGACTTTATGGTTAACCATTTTTCTTTCTTCACAGTTTTACCACTGACACAGGCCTCTAAAAATGTTAACTGGTTTTTTCATATAGGTGGATCACATTCATATTCTCTTATGCTTTGTTTCATATAGTCAATATTCCAAAGATTCATCTACAGTGTTATAGCTTGCTGATTTTCATTGCTGTGTAGATTTCATCGTGTGAATAATCATAATTTATCTAACCAACTGTTGACAGGTGTTTGGAATTTATCCAGTTTGGGGCTTTCATGAACAGTGCCGTTATGAGCATTCCTATACATATATCCTGACATATTTGACTTGTACCAGGATCACTAGGAAGGCTCACTAAAACACGAATTGCTGGGCCATATCCCTAGAGTTTCTGATGTAATGGGAGTGAGACCTGTGCATTTACATT
>CAUYQV010089442.1:0-12848 GCA_963574575.1 Galagoides demidoff
TTATTATTCATATTTGATAGATGAAATTAATGTTAGAAATAAAATGAGAGGGAGAGGGGAGGGGGGAATGGGTGGAAGGAGGGGGATTGGAGGGATCACTTCTGAGGTTTATCTTACAAGGGTACAAGTGAATCTTTCTAAGAGTAGAATGTGAACATTTTAAAATAATAACTAAGAAAATGACATGAAGGCTGTTAACCAGTTTGATGGAAGTGTTTCGGATTGTGTGTGAAAACCCCACACTGTATCCCAGAAGTGCATTAGTGTACATAGTTACCATTCAATAAAAAAAAAAAAGAAAGAAAAATAAAATGGCATACCTAAGTTCATACAGCTAGCCAGAGAAAAAGATGGGGTCCAACCAGATTGCCTGTATATCCAGCCTCACTTAATTTGATTCACCAATTCAGGTTACGTTTGTTTGAAGCCAGTTAATCATTTGATGAGTGTTTTTTTCTGAGTAAAATGCCCCTAGAATCTAATAGATGTGATCAGGTCCTGCCATACATCTCATGAGCCAAGTAACCTTGAATAATTTCCTTGACCACTCTAAGACTTTCATTGGTGTTTAAGAATAAAATGAGATGTCATGTGTAAAGTGTTCAGCTTGTCACAGGGCCTCTAAGTAATGAATAAATATTTACAATTATTTCATTGGCAATTACATTTGAGGGAAAGAATTATTCCAGAATAGATAATTAAAATTTATATTCAGTTTAAAAGCTCCAACCCATGATGCCCCAGTTTATTACCTGTTTCACTCTTGAATAGTTTAGCTATATAAATATTTTTAAAGCTTTTGTATATCATACCCCTGCATGTGAAGCTGGGTACCTACCCAGCACTTGCTTCTTTTTGCTGTGTTCTAAACAGTCTTTCTCCCTCAAATAACCAACTTTGAATATCTTGTTATCAAACTATACCAGTCATCAACCGATGCTTCCTCTTTCTTCAAAGATCTTAGCTGCTGGATCATATCCTTATCAGCTCATTTTCACATTTCTTCTTAGTTACATTAACACTTGTGAAGATGAGCCTTCCAATACTCTGGCCTTTTCCTTTCCAATGGACTTATTATCCACCTTATCTTAGACACTAACTCCTTGGACATCCACAAAGTTTTGCTTGTCTTTTTCAATAAACCCAACCTTTCCATAACTTCAATTTTTAATTTTCTGCTTTCTGATCACTGTTTCTGATATTCTCAGTCCATTTTCTCTTGGTCACCAACTCTGAAAACTACTATAGTCCCACAGTCCCACTGGAACTTCCAAACTTGCCCAACTCCTTCCTTCCCACATAGCCTCATCTCCCTATTTACTACAACTAAACTCTGAACTCTGAGGTTAGTCTTGGGAATTATTCCTTAACACACATTTTCTTCTCTTATTTCTCCCTTACATTATCACAATGTATTAAGAAGCCCTCAGCCCAAGTTCAAATACAAAATTTAATTTTGTACTCCTCTCTGCCTATATTTACACAACGAAAGAAAGAAAGTTACTAATTTTCTGTTAATCAGTATGACTTTAACTTCATGCCCACAGGAATCTAAACTGGCTGTAATGCTAATCAATAATAATACCCACTTTCCCAAAACAATTCATGTCTGATAATGATTTCATTCTTTCTCCTAATGAATTTTCAGCAACCCACCCTTTCATTCTGTTCATGCTTAGCATCTGTCCTTACTTCCTATCTCACTGAGAAAATGCAAGCGTTACAAATTCTCATAACTATATCCACTACATTCCTATGACCTTTTCTCTACTATTATATATAAACTTTCTATGTCTTCAAACAACCCCCTCACCTTGGATTTGATCCTATGTTTCCTGCTTACTCAAGAATATTGTTCTAGAAATTGTTCTTCTCTCTTGCTTGATAACAATTATTCCCTCTCCATTGGATTATTCCTATCAGCATATAAATAGGCTATATTTCTCCTTCTTAAAAATAAAACTATGTAACCTCATTCTTCATTGTTTTTATGTATGTAAATACATCATAGTTAATCCAAATGTCAATATTTTATATATATACCAATAATACATACAAATAAGTGCCAAATTTACACAGTCAGTCCAAACTGTCTTGAACTCCAGTTATATCCAAACACTTATGTATACCCTTTTCATGGCTAACTGGCAACACAAACTAACCCTGATGCAAACAGACCCACAGCCAGAGCCACTACTGGTGTTTAACCCTGTTCTATGTCCCATCCTTAGGCCTCTTTTGAAGCAGCTGGCTGTCTTGCCCTTGCTGGAGTTTGTCAGAAAGCACAGTAATGACCCCACATGAATTGGTGACCACCATCGATGCTACCTCCAGCAGAGGAGGAGGAATATAAGTTGTACCAGCAGTCACTGAAGCTTATCTCTTGGTGCCTTTGAGAGCCACATAGTAGAGGTAGGACTGGGAAGACTAAGTTCTCCTAAACAGAACTATAACCATATGCTACCTCACTACACATGGCTGTGGGGCAGCAGAATAGCCTGCCCAACCCATTGAGGCTATTAACAATACCAACATGAGCCCTTTTGGTTACAGTGGGTTGCTTCACTACCAATACTGCCACTACCCACATCACACTAAATGCCATGGGACTGAGAACCTGCCTACACATCCTGTCCACTATTCGCACTATTAGCTTCAGAGCAGGAAAACTAGAGGACCAAGAATTGGCTCTCCAAGACCCACTAATACTCTTGCTTGCATTAGCTACTTTGGAGCTTAAAAATAGGCACACTTTGCTAATTATAGCCACCACCAGGTCACAAAGACTGGTTCAGTTGGTGTATACATTCCCAGGAAAACTTCACCACAGCCTCAACTAATAAACATTGCCTAAGCCACAAATGAAACCATAGATACTACTGAGCCTGTATACTATTGAAGAAATCATATGAAGAGCACATTATTGCATGCACCCAAAACCAAAGTCCAAATGTCATAGTGAGCTAACAAAATTTATATATCTTCAGGAAAAATATTACCTCCTTTCAAAACAATTGAAATAAGTGACTGCCATGATTTATAATATGAATGGAATAACACAGGAAACACAAAGAATCAAGAAATATGACACCACCAAAAGACAACAATTGCCCAGCAACAAATCCCAATCAAAACTCCTAAAAATGCCAAAGAATTCAAAATATTTATTATAAAGAAGCTCAATGTGGTGCAAGGGAAATCTATATTAAAAGTATAAAAAAAAAATCACAATATATAAAATCACAAATTAATCCAGGTTATGAATGGGAAATTTACCAAGATGTCTGGGTAAATGCATGTCTTTAAAAATAAATTAAATCAAAAATTCTGGAGCTGAAAAACTCATTAAAATAAATATCAAATACATTTGTAAACTTTTTTTATTAAATCATAATGTATACATTAATGCATTTATGGGGTATAATGTGCTGATTTCATATACAATTTGGAGTGCTTATATCTTACTGGTTAACATATCTTTCATCTCCTTTACTTAATTATTGTGATAATGCATTTATACTCTATACTTCATAGACTATACAGGTACCCTTGCAATATGTACCATATGTATGATCCCACCATTTACCCTCCCTTCATCTGACCTCCCCCCTCCCCTACCACTCCGTCCTTCCTTCTTCATCCTGGGCCATTGTTGTGATCTATTCCTCATATGAAAGTGTGAATGATTGTAAATTGGTTTCATAATAGTACTAAGTACATTGGATAATTTTTCCTTCATTCTTAAGATTCTTTACTAAGTAGGATATGTTCCAGCTCCATCCATATAAACATAAAAGAGATAAAGTCTTCATCTTTTTTAAGGCTGCATCATATTCTATAGTATACATATACCACAATTTATTAATCCATTCAAGGGGTCAATGGGCACTTGGGCCTCTTCCATGACATGGCTATTATGAATTGAGCTGCAATGCACAATCTGGTACAAATATCTCTGTTATAAAGTGATTTTTGGTCTTTGGATATATTCTTAGTAGAGAAATTGCAGGATCAAATGGCAGGTATACTTTTAGATCCCTGAGTGTTCTCCACACTTCTTTCCAAAAAGGACATATTACCTTGCATTCCCACTAGC
Organism: Galagoides demidoff; assembly: GCA_963574575.1. NCBI lineage: Eukaryota > Metazoa > Chordata > Mammalia > Primates > Galagidae > Galagoides > Galagoides demidoff. The sequence continues at coordinate 4,097 of CAUYQV010089442.1, forward strand.
GGTGCAGAAATGTTCCCTTTTATCCACATCCATGACAACATCTGTAGATTTGGGATTTTGTTATGTGAGACATTTGTGTTTCTGACAAAGGTTTGATAACCAGAATCCACAGAGAACTCAAACTTAATAATAAGAAAAGAACAAGTAATCCCATTTCATTGTGGGCAAGGGACTTGAATAGAAGCTTCTCTGAAGAAGACAGGGGCATGGCCTACAGACACATGAAAAATTGCTCATCATCTTTAATCATCAGAGAAATGCAAATCAAAACCACTTTGAGATATCACCTAACTCCAGTAAGAGTGGCTCACATAACGTTTGCAAACTTTAATAACAAGCTAGAGAAAGTAGATAAACAAACTTCAGAACTTAAATATAAGTCATTTGAATCAATTTAGACAAAAATGAGGAGAAAGAAAATAAAAAAGAATTAAAAAGTCCTTCAAGACATCTGAGACTTGGCTCGGCGCCTGTGGCTCAATCGGCTAAGGCGCCAGCCACGTACACCTAAGGTGGTGGGTTCTAATCCCCAGCCCGGGCCCGCCAAACAACAATGATGGCTGCAACCAAAAAATGGCCAGGCGTTGTGACGGGCACCCATGGTCCCAGCTACTTGGGAGGCAGAGGCAGGAGACTCGCTTGAGCTAAGGAGTTGGAGGTTGCTATGAGCTGTGATGCCATGGCACTCTACCCAGGGGGATAGCTTGAGGCTCCGTCTCAAAAAAAAAAAAAAAAAAGACATCTGGAACTGCATAAAGCAACCAAACTTATGAATTATCAGTATACATCCTGAAGTGGAAGAGAGATAAAAAAAAATTATTAAGAATTACTTAAGAAAATAATCAGTGAGAACTTCTCAAACCTAACAAGAAGGTTAGACATTCAGATAAAAAGAGGGGCAGAGATGCCCAGGCAAAATACAATGCAAAAAGGACTTCAGCATGACATTCTATATTTAGAATGTCTAAAGCCAAAGTGAAAGGAAGTACTAAAATTATCAGGAGAAAAGCATCTTGTCACCTGTAAAGGAACCCCCATCAGACTAACAGTGGGCTTTTTAGCAAAATCCTTACAGGCCAAAAAAGACTGCAATGGCATTTTCAAAGTAAAAAAAGGAAAAGGAATTAAACAAAAATTTATATATGTTTCTAGAATAAATTTTGTAAATGAAGGAGAAATAAAGTCTTTCCCAGATAAGCAACCACTAAGAAAATTTGTTACTACTAGATCAGCCCTATAGGAAAGGCTCAAACAAATCTTAAACACAGAAACAAAAAGTTGATTTTGACTGTCACAAAAAAATACAGAAATATATTTTTCAGGTCTTATAAAATAATCACACAAAGGAGGAAGAGAAAAGATACACATTACAAATGATAAAATTTCATCAAACAAAAATTTTTAAAAAGAGTGAAAAATAAAGATTTTATAAAACAATGAGAAAACAATTAGCTATGACAAGGATTAAACCTCTGTTCTCAATAATAAATTTTAATGTACAAGGGTTAAATTTCCCACTCAAAGTATGCAGATTGGCAGAATGAATTTTAAAATATGATCTAACAATATACTGCTAAAAGAAACTAAGTTTACCTATAAAGACACATATAGATGAAAGTTAAAGGATAGAAAAAGATATTCCATGCAAATGTAAAGCAAAAGTGAGCAAAAGTAGCTATACTTATTTCAGATGTAACAAATTTAAATTAAAAAACAGTAGTAAAAGACAAAGAAAGTAATTATATAATAATAAAGAATTAATTCAGCAATTCATAAATGCACATGCAAGCAATATAAGGGCTCCTAGATTCACAAAACTATTATTCATAGTCCTAAGAAAGGAGGCATATAACTACACAATAATAGTGGGTGAGTACCACATCCTATTCACAACACTAGAGATCAACAAGACAGAAAATCAACAAAAAAGTTGTAATTAAAATGTACATTAGACCAAAGAGACTTCATAGATATTTACAGAAAATCTACAACAAAAAAATACAGAATATATATTTGTTTCACCAGTACATGCCACAGGTCAAAGATAGATTACATGTTAGGCCACAGAACAAGTCTTAACAGATTAAAAATATCAAAATTGCGTCAAGTATCTTCTCAGACCCCAGTGGAGTAATGCTAGAATCAATACACACACACACACACACTTCAGAAACTATGAAAATACATGGAAATCAAACAGAATTCTCCTGAATAATCGCTGGGACAACAAAGAAATTAAGGTATAAATTTTAAAAAATATTTGAGAAAAATAAAAACAGAATATACCAATACCTATAAGATACAGCAAAAGCAGTGCTAAGAGGAAGGCTTATAGCAATAAATGCCTACATCAAAAAAGTAAAAAGATCATAAAAGATCATTAGAGACTATTAGAAACACCTATAAGTTCAGAAACTAGAAAATCAAGCGGAAATGGATGAATACTAGAAACACACAACCTTCCAAGTTTAAACCAGTAAGAAATAGAATTTCTGAGCAGACTAATAATGCATAGTAAGATTAAAACCGTAATAAAAAAAAATCCCCTTCAAAAAATCCCAGTACCAGATGAATTAATAGCCAGATTTAACCAAACACTCAAAAGAAACTAATACCAATTCCTCTAAATGTGTTCCACAAAATGCAGGAAGAGGAAATTAACCCCAACTTATTCTAGGAGGTCAGTCTCACCTGATACCAAAGCCAGGAAAGGATACAACAAAAAAAGAAAACTATAGCTCAATATCTATGATGAATATAGATGCAAACATCTTCAAGAAAATATCAGAAAATTTAATCCAACATCATATCATAAAGCATGCATTATGATTAAGTGAGTTTTATACCAGGGATGCATGGATCCTTGAATCCTTGGTTCATTGGAAATCAACCAATGAGATAAATTCCCTAAGCAAAATTTAGGATAACTACCCTTTGATAATCTCTATAGATACAGAAAAAGCATTTCATAAAATTCAGCATGGCTTCATGATAAATACTCTCTTCATACTAGGCATTGAAGGAATATACTTCAAAATAGTAAAAGCCATTTTACTAAAGCCGTGACAAATATACAAACAAAATTGTACAAATGGAGGCCCCTAAGAACTGGAACATGGTAAGGATACCCACTCTTACCACTTCTAGTCAACATAGTATTGAAAGTCCTTTCCAGAGTAATCAGGCAAGAGAAAGGAAAGTCATCTAAATTGGAAAAGAGGAATCCATATTCTTCCTATTTACTGATGATATGATGTTATGATCTAAAACCTAGAATATTTAAAAGATTCTACCCAAAACTGTTAGATTCAATAAATGATTTCTGAATAGTTTCAGGACACAAAATTAACACATAGAAAATAGAAGCATTTCTATACACCAACAATGATCTATCTGAGAACTAAATTAAGAGGACACTTCCATTTATAACAGCTGTCAAAAAAGATAAAATACATAGGCATAAATTTAACCAAGGGTATGAAATATCTTCAAGTAAATTACAAAACACAGATAAAAGAAATTGTATATGACACAACCAATGGAAAATCACCCCCATGCTCTTGGGTGGAAAGAATTAACATTGTTAAAATAACTATATTTCCTAAAGCAGTTTACAGTTTCAGTGCAATCTCTATCTAAATACCAACTTCATTTTTCATAGAATTACATAAAGCAATTCTAAAGTTTATATGGAACCACAAAAAAGCTCATACAGTAGCCAAACAAAACTTGAGCAAAAATAACAAAGCTGGAAGCATCACATTCCCTGACTTCAAATTATACTAGAAGGCTAGAGTAAGCAAAATAATATTAAATTGATATAAAAATAGACACATAGATCAATGGAACAGAATAAAGAACCCGGAAACAAAGCCACATACTTACAACCAACTGGTCTTAGAAAAAGTCAACTAGAACATGCATGGGGTTCCGAAAGAATATCCTTTTTCATGAATGATGCTGGGAAAATTAGATAGCCATATGCAGAGGAAACCGTGCCCCCAAATCAACTCAAGATAGATTTAAGACTTAAATGTAAATACCTAAAACTATCAAAGTACTTGAAGAAAACTCTTCTGGGGATTGGTCTAGGTAAAGAACTCATAACTATGACTTCACAGGGACAAAAGCAAAAATATTCAAATGGGGTTTAATTAAATGGGGTAACTACAGAGGAAAAAAATAATCAACTGAGTGGGCAGACTACCTGTGGAATGGGAGAAATTATCTGCAAACTGTACGTCCAACAGGTAACAACTATTGAGAATCTACAAGGAACTAAACTCAACAGGAATAACAATTGCAACAGAAAATTAACCTCATTAAAAAGTGGGCAAAGTCATGAACATTTTTCAAAAGAAAACAAATATGTGGCCAAAAAGTATATGAAAAATTGTTGAACATCACTATCATCAGGGGAAAACAAATTAATACGATAATGAGATATCATCTTACATAATCACAATGCATATCATTAAAAAGACAAAAATATAACAGATATTGGTGAAGATGTGGGTAAAGTAGAATGTTTACACACTATTGATAGAAATATAAATTAGTATAACCTCTATGAAAAAGAGTATGGCAATTTCTCAAAGAACTGAAGATAAAACTATCATATGATCCAGAAATTCCCCTTTTGGGTATCTACTCAAAAGAAAAAAATCAACATATACAAATATACCTGTACTTGTGTCTTTTTGCAGTATTGTTCACAATAACAAAAATACAAAATCAATCTAAGTGCCCATTAATGGAGGATTGGATAAAGAAAATATGGTGTATCTCCACATAAAGGAATATTATTTAGCTATAAAAAGGAATAAAATCATGTCTTTTGCCAAATTATGGATGGAACTGTAGACCATTATCTTAGGTGAAACAATTCAGACATAGAAAGAGGAATACTGCAGGTTCTTATAAGTGGACTCTAAATAATCTGTGTGTACGGAAGCAGAGTGTGGAACAATTGATAATGGAGGCTCAGCCAGGAATCAGGAGGATGGTGGATGACGGGGGTTGCTTGCTGGGTACAATGTGTGTTGCTTCAGGGATGTATACATTGAAGGCCCTGACGTCACCACAATGCATGACATCAATAGAACAAAATTTCACTTTCATCCCCCAAATAAATGTGAAACAATTAAAAATCAGAAAATTAAAAATAAATAACCATGGTTGAAATAAACTCCCTTCAACTCCCAAACCTGCTTTTCCCAGTCTTTTCCTAGTTAATAGCAGCTCAATATTACTAATTGCTAAGACCATGTACCATCTCTTGGATTCATTGTTTTCTTTTTACCCCACATTCAAACCATTAGCAAAACTCACAAATGACTGTCTCAAAATACATCACCTTCACCCACACTGCTACCATTCTTGCCCATGCTATCATCATTTCTCATCTGCGTTATTCCCATAGCTTTAGAATTGGTTTCCCTTCTTCCACCACAGCCTCTACGCAACACAGCAGAGGTCTATCCCTGCTGGAACATAAATTAAATTGTGATAATCTTCTGCTCAGTACTCTCCAAAAGTAAAAGCCACAGTCCTCACAATGGCCTTTATCCCCCATGTCTATCCTCCTCCCAGTCCCGTCCTTTCACTTGATAACCTACAATCTCCCACCTGCACCAGTTACCCTGACTTCCTCCCAGATCATCCTACCTGTGAAGGTACCTTGTGTCACAGCCTTACACGCCATCTCTTTGTCTCTCTGTCTAGAACACCTGTTACCTCCCCCCCCACCAATACATCAGCTTGGCCTGCTCCTGGGCTTTTTCAAATTTTTATTCAAGCACCATGGTAGAAGTGAGCCCTTCCTAATCTCTTCAATTTTGCAGCCTTCTTCTTTCCACGTTCCTCTTTCTTAAGCCTGCACAGTTGAGTGACGTCTAACATATTGTTACCATTGACTGACTTAGGTTTAACTCTCTACCCCTCTTCTGCACAAGATTCTAAAAGGCAGAATTGGTAAGTTTTTGTTTCGGAATGTCTGGTATATTTAAACTGACTATCAGAAGTACCACTATGAAGGAGGAAGTGAGTAGCTGGAGCTGTGGGGCCAAGCAGGGCAGGGATGTCCAGCTATCAGAGGGCAAAGAGAGGTCAGCAGAGCAGCAGGAGGAGCATGAAGGCCAGGCTGAGCAGGGAAGCCCAGGCCCCACGGAGCCCCAGCCCCACTCATGGCCTCACCATAGAACCTCGCCACCTTCTCGTTGGGGTTGCCCTGGTTTGGCACAAACCACATCTGGATGCAACGGCCGCTCCCTCCGCTGTAGTCACTAACCTCATAAGAGCGACTCCAGATTTCATCACACAGAACAGCAGGCATGGGGAAGTAGAAATGGAAGGGGCGGCAGGCAGCTTTCACTGGGCACTGGTTAAACCGGGAGGTCCACTGCCAGCCTTGTGCCAGATGCTCTTGCAAGCGTAGGAGGTTTGACAATCCTCCCACCAGTGCTCACAGACGCTTTGCACTGGGGTATGTTCAGGACCCCCTCTTTTCAACTCTAGTCCACCTGCTGGATCCAGGGCCCCAAGTTAGGGGAGCACTCTTAGAGGCAGGTGTCCTGGATGAAATGCTGTTTGCAGATGGGCTCCATCACTCCACAGTGGTCCCTGTTAAAGTCACACAGTAGGAATTATCCCCACAAGCTTCCTGGCTGGTGCTGGCGGCATTCTTCCTCCGGGGACTGCTCCGATCATGCAAGTCGTCCTCAGGCCCGGGTTTTGCTCCTGGTGCTTGGCGTCCATACAGACGTTGAGAAGCTCAGTCCTGGCTCCAGTAGTCCTGTGCCAGCCCCACCCCTACCCCTACCACAGCCACCCCCACTAGAAGGAGCAGTAGCTACACTGTCATGTGCTGGGTCATGGCTGTTCCTGAAGGTAGAGATGTGGTTAGTGGCCAGAATTGGTACTTATTTTATTAAGTATGTTGCACGTAGCAAACACCTAATACATGTTTGCTAAATGAGCAAAAGTTTTATTTACTTAAAATTTAATTAAATGGGCATTTGTGCAAATTTAAAATATGTTTGACAGTAAGATTTATGTTGTAGTAATGCCTAGAATAGACAACAAAAGGGAACATGGTATTAAAATTTTATTAATTAAAAGTGTAGAGCAAATAGAACAGGATTGAGGATAAGATTTTCCTGGTTTTTAGCCTCTGTTCTGCCAGTAGAAGGTCTGTGGCCACTGAACTTCAGTTTCCTCTTTTGAAAAACAGGAGTAATAAACCTGGTTTTCAAAGGGCAGTTGTGAGAATAAAATGAGGTAATGAATTCATTCAAAGTATTCAAAGAAATCCCAATATGTATAAATGTAAGTTATTTTAAATAGAAAAAGTTTTCTGTTGAGTGACTCACATCAGCCATGCATGTTTAAAATGATGACATATTTATACACATTGTCATTCCAAACTATGAAAGTTGGGATCCGAAGACTGTATTAATGAACTTTTATTTATCTTTTGAAAATATTCTGCTAAACTGAAATCCTAAAACTATGAACACAAATGATTTGGAAGTGTTTTACTGATCAAAATTAAGTTTTAGTAAATTTGGAATTTTTTTAATTAACTAAACTTCAAATTAAACTTAAAATCCAACACATATTACTGAGCCACAACAACCAAATAAATTTTTAAGTTCATGAACTGAAGTATCTGAATTTTGCATAGATCTACCTTATTCAAAATGCATCAGATTCAGACCCTAAATCACACACATGCAGACATGGAAATGTATCAGAACACATCTTAATACACTCAGTACCTCAGGATGTGAATCTGCTCCACATTTTCAGACTTCCTATTGTTAAAAGAAAAGCCTTCTGACTGTGACAAAATGAGACCATCTTCAGCCCTTTCCTCACTGTTGTCTTGTGAGATCAAAGGCTAGATGTCAGAAGTACGATGTTTGGAGTTTCTCTGAAAATAAACTCCAATGAACACACATTCTTTCACTGGCTTCCCTTATTGTTATGACAAGGAAAAAATTGAATGAGATTTGAATAGCTTTTTAAGTGACCATATTAAAGCTGACCTTGCTGATTTTTTAAAAATTATAATATATATAAGTAATATCAATCCATATCATCTGTAACACTCTAATTTATTATTTACATGGAAAAATGAAAAATGTTAAGGTCTTTAATCAAAGTTTTAAATTTCATTATTGAATGCAAAAAAATAAAAAGCTCCCAAACATATCCTCTGCAATATTCACACCAAATTCAAATAAAATTTTCTGTAATTTATGTAGAATGAAGATACTGTATCCACTTTTTTGGTTTGGGTTTTTTCCTGCACATCACATTACACGGGGCCACCAATTCTTTAAAAATTATTTTTAAAGAGTTACTAGTTATTTTATTAAAACAAAAAAAAGAGCAGGAAAAGTGATTATCCTCAAACACTTTTTGTAAAAATGGTAAATCAGCAACTAACAAAATATTTATTGAAGGAACTATTAGTAAACCAGATGAAAAGGAATTTGAAGTACTTTATATATCTAGGGTACAGTTTTGTAAAGGGAGGATGTTTTTGTTTGTTTTGAAGTCCCCTGTTTAAGAACCAACATAGCGGCTCGGCGCCTGTGGCTCAATTGGCTAAGGTGCCAGCCACGTACACCTAAGGTGGTGGGTTCGAATCCCCAGCCCAGGCCCGCCAAACAACAATGATGGCTGCAACCAAAAAATGGCTGGGCGCTGTGGTGGGCACCTCTGGTCCCAGCTACTTGGGAGGCTG
>CAUYQV010089443.1:0-18920 GCA_963574575.1 Galagoides demidoff
GTGGTCCCAGCTACTTGGGAGGCGGAGGCAGGAGACTCGCTTGAGCCCAGGAGTTGGAGGTTGCTATGAGCTGTGATGCCATGGCACTCTACCCAGGGGGATAGCTTGAGGCTCCGTCTCAAAAAAAAAAAAAAAAGTCTCTAAACCTTTTCTGATAAAGAGGATTGAATTAGAACAGTATATGGGGTTAGCAGTAGTAGGATTCCGGGAACATTTCTAAGTTCGAAAGTCTGTGGGGGCTCGGCGCCTGTAGCTAAGGCGCCAGCCACATACACCTAAGGTGGCGGGTTCAAATCCAGGCCGGCCTGCCAAACAACAATGACGGCTGCAACCAAAAAATAGCCAGGCGTTGTGGCAGGTGCCTGTGGTCCCAGCTACTTGGGAGGCTAAGGCAGGAAACTCGCTTGAGCCCAGGAGTTGGAGGTTTCTGTGAGCTGTGATGCCACAGCACTCTACCCAGGGGGACAGCTTGAGGCTCTGTCTCAAAAAAAAAGAAAGTCTATGGGTGTCCCATAGGCTTGGATCTCTTGTGGGGAGGGAAAGTTGAGCAGTGATGAGGAATAAGTGTATGCTAAACACTCTGTGCTTCACAACAGTAAGAAGAAGTTGGCAGTCCTGCAGCAGCAGGTGCACTGCCTGTCCCTACTCTGGCAGCTCTATAACTTAGAGGCCACAGCCAGTAGCCGCAGGTTTGCCTGCCTGGCCACTCTTATGCAAAAGAATTCAGCTGAGGAGTTTGCAAGTGAAGCTCAGGTGAGCAATTCCTTTACCTCCAGACCTCACTTAGAAACCTCAAGTACTGTGGACAAAGACCCTGGTTTTCCAAGCATAGTTCTCAAATATCCCCACTTAACTGGACACCACTAATCACATGTTTGAGCAGGTTCTTCAATTTGCAGTTTATAAATGGGTTTCCAGTTATGAGGTTATCTGTGAACTCCCAGACTGAAAGCAGAATTTTGTGTTTATGTTCAAAGGAGCATTTGAGGAATGGTGGGAGGTAGGGAAGGGACCATAACTGTCATCAGATTCTCAAAGAAACTCGTGATCTAAAAAGGATTAGAATAGGGTGGCACCTGTAGCTCAGTAAGTAGGGTGCCGGCCCCATATACCGAGGGTGGCAGGTTCGAACCCGGCCTCAGCCAAACTGCAACAAAAAAATAGCTGAGCGTTGTGTCAGGCACCTGTAGTCCCAGCTACTTGGGAGGCTGAGGCAGGAGAAATGCCTAAGCCCAAGAAATGGAGGTTGCTATGAGTTGTGATGCCACAGCACCCTACCAAGGGTGACAATGTAAGACTCTGTCTTTAAAAAAAAAAAGAAAAAAAAGAATTAGATCATCTGACTTAGGAAAAAAAAAAGGAAATGTGTCCTCCTAATTTTCGTGTCTATCTATCTCTCTTTTTTATCCATATATTTAACAAATAATTGATGAATACCTATTATATTATGGGCACTGATTTTAGCTCCAAGGAAATATAATAAGAAAACATATAGGTGATAATAGATTTATATGCAATGGAGAAAAATAAAGAGGATGCAGGGAGACATGGGGTTCTGTGAGATGGGGATAGGGTGCAGTTTTAAAATAACATGGTCAGGGAATGCCTCACTGAGCAGATAACATTGGAGTAAATATCTGAGAGAGGTGAAAAAGTAAGCCAGCCTGTCTAGAAGAGTGTATAGGCCAAGGGCACAGTGAATACCCAAGGCTACCCTCTGTGTTTGAGGGAGAATGAGGTGGCCCATGTGACTAGAGGAGAGGGCCCATGTGACTAGAGCATGAGCCAGGAGATGAGGTCTGAGGGGGTGGGAAAGGGCTGGTAGTAGATGGTGTAGGTCTTACAGGGATTTTGGCTTTTACTTTAAAAGAAATGGAGAGTCATTGGTAGATTCAGAGAAGATAGGCAACAAGATCTGCTTATAGTTTAATAAGATTATTCTAGCTACTATGTTAAGAAAAACTGAAGGGAGCAAGAGAGGAAGCAGGGAGACCAATTAGAGGGCTACTGTGGTAATTTAGGCAAGATGTGGTGGCTTATACTATTAAAATGACAGAAGTGAGTGGTGGTCTTTTGCCAAGAAAGAGCCAACAGGATTCACTCATGGATCAGTTCTAGGATGTGAGAGAAAGAGAAAGTCAAAGATAATCTCAAAATTTGTGACCTGAACTTCTCTAGAGGGATATTGTTGCTCTTAATTGGGATGGGAAAGTCTGCAAAAAGAACACGTTTAGGGGAAGATTTGGGAGCTCAGCCTTGGGCATGTTTACTTTGAGATGCCTGTTAGACACCCAGATGGAGATGTGGAGTAGTACTTGGATATGGGAAAGGTCTGATCTGGAAATACAGGAGCATCAGTGTGCAAATGCTTTTTAAAGCCACAAAACTAGGAAACCACTGAGGGAATGAGCATGGAAAAGAGGTCCAAGGACTGAGGTAAAAGTTCCAATTTTAAAAGGTCAGGTGGTGAGGAGAAACAAGTGAAAGAAACTGAGAATAAGTTGCCAGGGAGACAGGAGGAAAGACAGTGTTTCAACAAACAATGAGCCATTATCTGTGTCACATGTACATGTAGATGTACATAATAAAGATCTAGGAAGCAGTCCTGAAGAGCTCTCAGGCCTTTATTACAGAAACAAAGAAGAAACAATTTGATTAGTGTTTTGAAGGAAAAAGTCTTGGAATGGAGAGAAAGAAGAGAGGCATATAGGGTAAATGGTTTGTTTAAAGGACAGGCAGTGAGAATGATCCATTAGAAGTCCTAGAATGGGAAGGAGCTTGATTTCCTAGCTGGAGTGGAAGCAACACCAGGAGTCTAGACTGAGTGAGCAGCGTGGCACCAGGCTTTTACACAGGAAGGGGGTGAGATGGAAACGCCGTGTGAATGTACAGTGGGATGTTTTGCCCTGTGTTTGTTGCCCTGCAGATCATCTCTACCTACTTGGACCTCTCCCAGTTGTCCCAGAACATGGGCAATCGGGAGAAGTGGCTGCACTGTGAACAGATGGCCATTCAGAAGAGCACCCTATGTTGGTTCTCAAGGGAGGGATTGTTGACCACAGCCCAGCTCATGCAGGCCCTGGCCTACACCAAGCTCTGCCTTGGCCATCTTGATTTCTCCATCAAGCTGGGTAATAGGGTTTAGGGCTGGTGGCCTAGGGCTTTTAGAGAGTCTTGGATCATAGCTAGACCTCACACCAAATGCTCTTTAACCTCCTTAGGTTTTCAAGCTCATGAGATATGCAGATACCTCAAGAAACCAGCGCTGGAGAATCTGGTTCTTTCAGTTCTCTTCAGATCTGCATTTCTGAAAAAGAAGTATTAAGATCATTTTCTCTCATTTGTTTTTGCTTTGTAAGAGGGGTGGGTATGTTTTGGTAGAGAAGTTTGGAGTAAAGGTGGAGATAGAGATGCTGCCTTTCTATTTCCATGTCTAGAGATGTCTTTCCCTTGACCCCTCCACGCATTATCTTCAGTGTTGGGCAGGAGAGTTGGGAGTGGAAATCCAAGAGTCTGAGCTGCTACATATTTCTCACCACTTGGGGCTCGTGGACAAACTCTTGTTTTCCTTTTTTAATTCATCTTTCTGTAAGAAGGTAGGGAATTGCAGTAGCTCAGGACCCCAGAAACTACCTCAGAGGCATTTTCTCACCTCCTTGTCCTAGAGACAGGTATGATTCCAGGTGTTCTCTATGTAAATAGAGCTTTGGACAGGAGATTTTGGGGATTTTAGGCTGCTTTGAAAGTGTAAGTTCCCCTCCTTTCCTTTACCATCCTCCTCACTTCCTAGCTGGTCCCAGTGCCTCTGTCTTTCGGCAGATTTGATCTGTGTGTCCATGTGTTGGAGAGTCAGTGGGCGCTCATTTCCCAGGGGCATGATGTCCTTGGCCTGGCCTGCTTTTACTCTGCTTGCTTAGATCTGCTGCTCTACGGAAAAGGTAAATCTTACACAGACTCTACTGTACTCCTCAGGGGTTCAGGCCTTAGCTGGGGCCCTAGGTTTGGGACAATAGGCAGTCATGAGCCTCTGGCCTCTGCACTTTGCCCATGGCTCCTTAAAGTGTGGGAACCCTGTTGTGACTCAGGGGTGTCTACCTTTCAGGGTTTGTTTACTCCACTGTACCACATACCTTTTATTCCCCAGTTCCTACACTGACAATATATATTACCCTCGTTACCTTCTCTGTCCACAGGATTGCTGTGTCGGCCTTTTGGTGAATGTCTGCAGTTCATTGAACACTATGAGCATAGCTGTGTTCTAACCTCTCAGAGCAATGTCATGCTAGGGATCTACTCCTCCCTGGCCATGTGGTAATGTCTTTTTTGAGGTCTCTGGGAAAGGGTAGAAATTTAAGTTACTTACGCTATCTCACTTCTCCAGGCAGAACTATTCAACATCTCTAATCAACTTTTAAAGACCATTCATCTCCCATACTTTCTTATTAGAATGGTTCTTGTCCCCCTTAACAGTTTTGGGACTATGTGTTGAAGGTTAAGTTTATAGTCACTTCTAAATACTAGCTAGAGTAACCCATGACAAGGTTGAGTATCAGTGGTCTCCTTGTGTGTGAATTAGTAGCTTTAGCCACTTTGCAGGATCACAATTCTGACTGCTCAGGAGGTTAATTAGAGCCTTAAAGAAGTGACAGTTTTATGAAAAAGTCAGGGTGGGTAAGCAAAAGATAAAGCTGAGAGCTATGACTCTTTCCCCTCAGGTTTGCCCAGGACTCACAGTGGGACCTGTTTGAGCACCATTTCTCCAAGGCCTGCCAGTTGGTGAAGAGAACCAATGCCTCACTATTTGGTTCACATGGCTTTGTCCGATTTCTAGAGTGTCACGTACTAATGTTACAGAAAATGCCAGAGGGTATCTTCATGCATATTCCCTCAGAGACTCGCAGCCAAACCCTCAAGGTACCTGTTTCTCTGCTATCCTTCAACCGACACCCAACTCATTTGGTTCCACCCTGATACTCTTTCTGACACCTACATCTCTCCCTTAGTCCTCCTCTCCCTGACTTTGTCTTCCTTTTTTCCTTGAGCCCTTTATTTCTCCACCCAGACAGTTTCCACCTACTGCTTATATCCTACCAAATATTCTAACCTCTAGATCAGGTCTTGGTTTCTTAGCTTTCTTTCTTTGCACAGCTACTACCTGTTAACCTTGAAATGTTAACATCTGGCCCTTCTCAATGGACCTACACTTTGGCTTAGGCAGTAGAGGTGATAGATACCCCAAGATTTGACTATTGTAATAGTCTGGGCTCTTACATGACTTACATGACTTACATACTCTTATATGACTGTATCATAACATCACATGTACCTCCTAAATATATAAAACTATTATGTAGCCATAATAATTAAAAAATGCAAAGACTGATAAAAGAAATAGTCCTTAAGCCTAATAGATATCTCTGATCCATGGTAGGTACCAATCATCACTATCACTGATCTGTCCTATGTATCAGTAATACACATTATTGTATTAGAATGGGATGGTGAAGCTGGGGATTGTGGAAGGGAAGGGACCGGAATGCCCTGAGAGAAAACAGCCTGAGAATATGAGCATCCACTGAGGCATGAAATACTTAAAGATTTCTCATATCTGTAAGCAGTAAAAGAAACTGCACCATTAACCAAAATAAGTGTGCGGACTCTTGTGTCTCTACATCTGGGCTGAGCGTCATCTACCATGTAGAAGGGAGTCCCTGAGAAAGGCCACTCTGTGGAGACTGACTAGAAATGAGGCATACGGATCCTGGAAAAGCAGACAGTGCAGCTGTGGCAGCCTTTGGGGCCATTGAGGGATAACCTAGAGATTATCCAGTGCATTGGGTGACGAACTGGAGATGCACTTTCTAAGATCTCCCTTGGGAAACCAACTTGAAAAGACAAAATGCCAGAAAAGATGAAAATCATCCACATGGCTCTCCCTTCTTCCCAGTCACCCACCTCCTCCCATCCTCCCATCCACACATACACCCTGACCTAGATGACTCTCATCATTATTTCCAACATGAGAAGTTCTGGGGTGTGTGTGTGTATATGTGTGTGTGTGTTTATATGAAGGGAAGCAGCTGGTAAGGAGAACAGATAACATTTGTATGGTGCATCCCCACAGACCAAGTAGAACATCTACTTTGTATATATCCATGAAGGTTCAGAAGAGAATCCAAGACCAATGAATACAGAAAGAAATAAATTATAAATCTACAAACATCCTGCTTTATTAACCACTGGGTTACTAACCCATCTGAAATGAAAGCAAGTTATGAGTTGCCAAGGGGTTTATCCTCAACCCCAGTTAACACACTCCCAATCTTCCACATTCTCTCTCTCTCCTTCCCCTTGTCTTTCTCTTTCTCCTCTTCCCCTCTCTGTCTCTCTGTTCTTTGTCTCTCGCTTCTCCCTCTCTCCTGCTCTCTTCTTCCCTCCCTCCTCCTTTCTTCCTTTCTGCTAGAAATCTGATTCAAAGCAACAGACACAGTGTAAAATAACAGATACTCAAAATCCTTACAGGAACCAGAGCTAAAAAGGACCTCAGTGATGTTGGCTACCATTCCCCTTAATTACCACATTCATGGGAAAATATCCACTTTGACCTTTCTATTTATTATCTACGTGTGTAGATCGGCAAATTGGACTTTGGATTATAAAATCACTTAAGAAAAATTTCTTACCCTCAACTTTCTTAGAATATAGATCACTTGGAATAACCAGATTCCCTAGGCCATTACTACTAAAGATGAAAGGAGACTTATCTTTATCAATTTTAATACACACTCAAGGGTGCGAATCATAAACATATCTACTCCAAGTATGTAATTTGTTTGGACTACTTTTTAATGTTTCTATTGAATCCATTTTCCATTATTGCAGAATATTCTCCATAGATTATTTGGGGTTCATCTCAGAATACCTTGGAATTTTCTTTTGCTAGAGCTCATCTTTTGTCTTCTCCCCCAATTTTCTTATAATATCAAGTCTCTTCCGTTCATTTCTGTTTCTCTGTGTATGGGTCTCTCTGTGTCTTTCTGTTTCTCTCTCTCTCTCTCTCTCTCACACACACACACACACACACACACACACACACACTTGCACACATACCCAAGCATTGATACTAAGCTCTCTGGGAAGTATAGAGCACATTTATAATTGCTTCAGACTGATTATTTGGGGCATTAATATTTAGGCAGACATTACTGTGATATTTGCCTTTCATATATTCTTTCTCTCCTTTGTCCTTAGCAGCAGAGCTGGATTTTGATTGATACATCTATGAATCAAATTTGAAAGCTGCATTTCCCAGCCATCCTCCTTGCTTTTATGAATAACCATATGATAATTCTAGCCAATGAGATATAGGAAGATGTCTGTTAAGGATTTAGGAGAAATTTGCTTTCCTGATAGAGGCTATTCCCCTCTCTCATTCTCCCATTTTAGACCCAATGAAATACAGAAGTGATAATACATTAGCTAAATACTATATTCAGAATGGGTTCAGAAATAATCCTTTTCAGATTCATACAGACCAGCCATGTCTCTCATCACATGTAGAACTTCTGCAATGTAGGGCACTTTATCTAAAATGCAAAAGAGAACTGAGTCCTAGACACTATAATATAAAAATTTAAAAATCAATACTTAAGTTTCTCTGGTCTCCGTGAGTAGAAGGAAAAGTATGTGGTTCCCTTAAAAATATAAAATACAATCCATCATACTATGTACACAAAGATGGAACTGCCCCAACACATGCACACAAATTAATTTTCTAAGGTCTCTAATGTAATCATAAAAAATGAAAATTGGCAAAAGAAGAAATTTATTTTTTAAAAGATTCTTCTACTGAAAACACAAAACATAGGCAAATACAGCTCGGTTGGTGGCCACCACACTTCAAGCTCCCTTCTAGAGCTTAGCTGGGGAATCCCTCAGCATTCCATTGCAGCTAATGGGGCTGCCTGACCGTGCGTCACCTCTGAAATATAAGCCAGGCATGGGCGTTGCTTGAGGGCTGAGGAGGCAGATGCCATTCACCATGATCTCCTTCTCTACTGGCCACTTGACTCTGAATTTCTACAGGCCCAAGAGGCAACAAGACTGAAGGATCCTGAATCCACCCATGACTCTGTGAAAAGACGCCTGCCAACTGGGAACTATTTCTTACTCATGAAAAAGCCATACAGAACCTTTACATGATTCAGGAACACAGTATCACTGTGCCAAGTTACCAGGATTCTAGGGGTGAACATGTTGCTGAAGCTGGTGTTCTTGTAATTAATAGAAAGGACAAAAATAAAAATCTCACACTTTACTGAGTTAAACCTGAAAGAGTGACAAAGTCATTTAGTGGGCTCCGGAGTAATTAAATAAATGTTCTGCCATTAGGTAAAAATGAGTCATTAATAGAGAAATTCAATTAATTTATAAGAAAATGAAGTAAGTTATGATTTTGTTCTCTACGTATACCTGCCAATAACTAAATATGGTTTAATGTTACCATCCCCAGTTAGAAGGGATATAGTGGCTTTCAATGAAGAAGAGCCTAGGAAAAATACACAATTATTTTTGAAGAGGTGATTTCAAGGTGATTCTGATTTAGGTTCAGAAGTCAGTTATCTTGCCTGGAAAAGCTGGGTTTCTATTAAATTAACAAGGCCATCTCTTTTCCCTCTAAAAGTAGAGAGTTTCTATTCCAGTCTACTCAGGAAACCTCTACGTATCTAAAGTCAAGTTTTTAAATAAAGGGGCTATCACGTTCCAGGGCCTTGCAAAGATCTCAGTATTGCTCCTGGTCCCAGTGTGAATAAGAATTTCTGGCCTAGAGAAGCATTTTTGTAACTAACTTGAGAAGATTTATAAAATCCTTTCACGGAATGGCCAGGAGGAGCCCTATGATTTAAGTGCAGTTGATTCCAGCAAGGTAATAAGTAGAACAGAATAAAGCTCTGTAAAAGTCACATTTCTAAGTGAGTGGAATACCTTTTACCTAGGAATTATAGAGATTCCAAGGATTGGAGATTTAAATCAGTATTCATCTATTTTTCCACTTTCAAAATCTTTTCAGAAAAATAAAACTACTTTGGAATTCATTATTTGGGGGAGGAGGTAAACACAGGGTGAGATGGGACATGGAATTATTTTCTCATTTTCATTCTGAAAAGTCTGTCAAGAGTTTTATCTTTGCGTCTGTTTGACCACAGGGTAGTTATAAACCCATCTGTTACCCCAATAACATTCTATCGTATAAACAGGATAGTTTTTTTCCAGAGAAGGATCTAAAAGGAGGAGTCCTTTTGTACTTTTAGAACATAAATCAGCTGAGACTGAACAATCATGCAAAATGGTTTAGTATTTTTCCAGTAACCAAAAGTCTATGCTAACAGAGCATGGAGATGGGAGAAATACCTCCTTTGTCTTAAAAATAGGACCTCAGCTTTATTTGGGGGCGGCAGTGATCTCAGTTTAAAACAATTATTCTAGTCCCCCTTTTAGGAGGGTATTGGGGTCTGGAATCATTGTTTTAAGTTATGGAATTTTTTACAGTTGTGACCCATTGGGTATAAGTTAAAGTCTCTAAATGATCTGGGAAGGCTCTCAGAGAAAGCTAATCAGTTGGCACACGCCTCGTATAATAGGATTCTGGAGGGAAAGCAGCTATCTTGAGACCATAAGGCAACAAATAGGAGGATAAACGTCACAGGCCAACGATGGTTGTGACGGAGGCAATTGAGCTTAGACCCCTAAGAACTGTAGGTCTGCTAGTCCTACCTTCAGACTTAATTTCACCTAAAAAAAAAAACAAAAACCAAAAACCTCTGTTTGGTAAGGTAGTGAATGTTGGATTATTTCTTCTGAGTAACCAAACCCTATACCAGATTGATCCAATTAGGAGATGTTCAAAATATTCTTACAAGAACAGTTTCCAAATTTCAGAACCTTTAATTAACTATGACAATTGTTTTTTTTTTTAACTATGACAGTTATTAAGCTGATCTATATTAATGCCATATTGTTTTACACTTCTTAAAATAACTCCTCCAAGGAACTTTACTAGGTCATATCACATGTAGTTTCTATACATGGACATATTATAAATGCTTTTCATCCCTCTATTTATTCATTCAGCAAACATTTATGGAGGACCCGTTAAACCCCGTAGTTAGGGGCAGGGATACAGGGATGAAAAGCACGATGCCTCCCTGTGAGAAGCCCAGTTTATTTGAAAGGAGTAAGGCAGACTCTTTTTAAAACATCCTATTGCTTCCTGTGGGTTATTGCACGTACATTGGCTCTCCAAAAGATGGAGCAGCACAGTACCACAATCAACATTAACAAAATAAAAGGATCGAGCCACTAGCATGGTGTACAGAGCTTAATGTTCATAACACAATTTCATGATTTGAAAATTTAATTGACCGTGGCACCAACACGTTTGTTACAGTCGTGAGAAATAATTGAAGAAAATTCCCCATTCTGATCACTATAGAGCTTGCTTTTCCAAACTCAGGATACTGTTTAGAGTAGATATTTAGTGCCTCTCTAATTTTCTGTCTCTTCTGAGAGGAAAACAAGTCACTGCACATCCAGGTTTTACTCGAGTATTAAAGGACAATTATTCACTGTCGTAGGTGACGATATACCAGGCAAGTATCGGGAAAATCCTATTCAATTCACCTCTTCCTCTGTGCAGCTCAGGCACCTCATTTATCTTCTTTCTACCTCAGTTTCCTTAAGAGTTTTAAAAGACAAGTTGTAATTAGATCACGGTGTTCTCTCAGAGTTCTAGATTCTCTTACTCCCTCACTCTATTCTCAGGGTGAAACATTAGCAGACAGGTTTCCCAGCTAAGTGAGAAACCTTATGATTATTTTTAAATGATTCATGGCTGCTCCTCTATTTTTGTTACTTCAGGAATTACACCTTTTTAGCCCACATCTCCTATCAAACTGCAAATTTTACATGTAATTAAGCAATATGTTATGATAATGATATCACATCACTGCCCTCAAAATCAAAGCCGATTATTGGTTTTATTATTTCGAGCTTTTAAGAATATAACTTGTAGTTCACACATTTAAGATAATAAGTAAAGGAAAATTACCTGGACACAACATTGTTTTTTAATTTGACGTGTAAAGTATCCTCCAGATCTCTAAGCATGAATCTAAAAAAATTATCTCCATAAAAACACTGATTTCCTTGCTCCATTCTAAGAAATTGTTTTCAAAGTCTAAACACAAGACTTATTTTGTGTAAAATCTGAATAGTAAAATTCGGATCTTATTTTTTAATATAGACAAGGGGAGTAATTAATTAACACTTCTGACCTTTATCTGCACACACCATAACAGGTAACTGCTTTTCTTATCACTTGCATTGAAATTCCCGAAGTTGAAATACCTTCAGGGCAACTCGTTTAACCCACCATATTCTGCATCGGATGGACAAGAGTAAAACTGTTATCATCTTTCTTGCAACAAAATCCTTAAGAAATTTGAGCACTCTTTACAAATCCTTTAGTTATCATCCTGAAAAACAACTCCTCACCCCAACTCTTATCTATGGCACATACACATATTCCCCTCTACTCACCGCAATGAGTTAAAGGTGAAAGGTCTCGGTGAAAGTTTGAGTTATTACTCTGCTGTACCGTTTCCTTCAGTTTGGGTCTCATAGCCCAGGACCGTACAGGCAGCAATCCATTCTATTAGGTTTACTGCAAACACTGAAAGGTGCCTTGCACTTGCTGGATGATTTAGCTTTTAGGCTTCCGGTCCTTCTTTACACACACAAAAATGAGACCAGTTTCTGAGCTATTCTTAACTCTCCCTCTAAAACATTTCCAAAGGGAAAGACAAGAAAGACTTCATGATTTCCATGCAAACTCCCAGCCTGCCGCCTGCCTGCTGCTGCCAATACTTCTTACTCTTGCTGGTGATGACATTCAGTGAGCTCCCCAGCACGGCTGCTGCGTTATGTAAGGCTGTCTAGGTCAAGTGTAGGAGACACACTGCTGGCCTGTGGAAACTCATGGAACTGTTCCTTCAGATTAACACTTCAGGGGCTATGGAAGCTGGAGGAAGCTGAGCTTTTACTACATCTTTTGGGGGTAAATATTTTTGCATGTTGCAGTGGTTTATGTAGCACATAGTCTTGGCAGATGCTTGTCAGCCGTGCTGAGAGGTGCAGGGAGAAATTACTAAGGGATTGCAGTTCTTGTCAGCATGCTTGAATAAGCATAGCAAGCTTTGCAGCAATCCTAGCTGCAAAACATTTAAGCAGTAAGTAAATCAGAATTTAGAATTTGCTTATCAAGCATTATCTCTAACCATTGAGAAATGAATGCTGATTTGATGTTTAAAGCCTGAATACAATCCATTTGATCAGAGGTGTTGTAGCAGAGCATCAGATGAAGCTATTAGCTCAGAGATTTACTGCAGTTCTTGGCCGTCACTTTGCCCTTGTGTCTAACTGCAAATTTGCTTTTCTGGTGAAGGAGCTGTGTGCCCGCATGCACTTGTCTTCTGGTGTGATGTTCATGATAATGTAAGGATGGAGTCTGTATAACCTGGAAGTTGTGTGACTTTGACAAATAATAAATTCTGCCTTCTTAGTTCCAAGGTGAAAACTGCAGTAAATGTGCCATTTCATGCTAGCCCTGAGTGAGGGTGGGTTAACAGCATTGGCTCAAACAGTGCTGGGTTTCAGAGACTGTTTTACTGAAGGGGTGAGCCTGGTTTGCCATGAACAGTTGTTCACTCTTTGAGTAAAGGTAGAAGGGTATCGCACTGATTTTGCTTAGACTCTCACACTGTGTCCTTCTCCAGGAATTAGTTAAAATAGCAGGCTTTTATTGAACGCTGCAGAAAAGCCTGGGGAAGTGGCAGAGTGAGGTTTCCGTGGCAGTGTGATATTGGCAGGGAATTCTAATAAGATTTAACTAGGGATGATAACACAACAGATGGCCCCTAGTTTAAAAGATAGATGGCGATTTGAAAAGTTGAAGGCGAATGCAGTACATTGGGGAGGATTTGATTATGGATGTGCCCTTGGGAATTGAAGTTTGGTATGTTGGACAGAAAGACATGTATTCGGAAAGTAATGGCTGTATAAACTATCTACATGATCTCAAAGAGCTAAGGGGATAATTGACTATTCAGTTATTTGTTTGAGTGTCTTTAAATGAGGACTGGTAGGAAGTGGGTTAATTAAAGCACGCTCTCCAAATAAATGGGTAGTTTTAAAGTATCGGAAATTTCTTGCATTTAAAAAAATTGAAGAAATGAAATGAGTGTTATTGGAATGAATTTCCTGGGGGCTACTTTTAACTCTATTAACTATGACTAACAGTGACGTATTGATTATTTATGATGGAAATGTAACATATACAATTTTATGCTATATTTAAGTGACCAAATGTGTACATGTTTTCTTAGATAATTTGCAGAGCAGTTATGTTCCCTCAGGACCTGATTTGACATTACTGATATCAATAGTCATTTTTCCCATAGATACAGCTTGGCATAAGAGTCCAACAGACCAGGTTTTACTTTGGAATTTAGACTGTTCCTCTTAAGTATACTGTCAGAAATGATACATAGATACTTAATTTTACTTACAGAGTTTGAGTTTATATATCTTTAGAATAATAATGTTAGATCCAAATTGTCTACAATTGGTTTAAGTTTAATAGTGTTTCTATTGGCTGTTCCTAAAAGGGGTTCTTCTTTGAGGTAATAAGTTTAAAAGGTATTAATTTATTCACTTTCAAAGTGGGAAATCTGAATCAAATGAAATTTAAATTAGTTCTGGTTCTGCCATCTGTATGATTGTATTACTGTAAGTGTGAATTAGCATTATAAGTTAATCTAGTCTACAGTGAATTTATGTTTTTTGATGAGATTGTATTTTTAAAAACCTACAATATTAATCCAACATTTGCTAACTAGCTGCCAAATGCTAGGCCAGTACTTTGGGTTCTCAAACTGTGGTTTCCTAATTAGCAAAATCACGATTATCTCGGAACCAATTAGGAATGCAGATTTTTAGGCTTCATTGCAGATTTACTGAGTCAGAACGTCTAGGGGTGGGTCCCGGCACTTTGCGTTCTCACAAGCCCTCCCTCCTGGAGACTGTGATGCATGCTAAAAGTTTGAGAACCACTATGTTAGGCAGTATTTTGGTTAAGTATCATGAAAATGGTTTTTACTATGTATAATCAAACATACGTTATGTAATTCTCTCTTTTCCTCTTTGCCTAGATATTTTAATGTAAGCAGTGCTACCTATTAAAGATTTATTCAATTGTTTAGTGAATCTTAAAACAAAAGAAGAAGCCTCGTTTCCAGCAGTTCCATTTTAGAACAATAGCTCTTACACTTAAACAGGATGATCAGAAAACACCAGGACTTATCTCCACTACTTGTTCAGTGTGTGACTTGGCACAAATCACTGAACCTCTCTCACATTTACTTTCTTGCTTGTAAAATGAGAACTTGACCAAAGTCAGAGTTTCTAAACGATGCCACTGACATTCCACATCAGACACTCTTTGCTGTAGGGGCTGTCCTCTGCATTGTAGAATGTAGATGAGCATCCTGGTCTCTACCCACAAGGTGCCAGTTGTAATCCCCACTTGTGACAGTTATTTTCAGACATTGACACCTGTCCCCTTGAAGGGAGAAATGCTCCCCCACTCTATCTGGGAACCAATGATAATGATTAACTTTCCTGTGAAAAGTTGGATTATACTAAATGCAACCAACGTATTCATTGTTTTGGAGGCAGACAGGCTAAAAATTACAAATAAATAAATATGTTTTACTCATGTAACCCAGGGTACACTCAGTTTTTTTTTTTTTTTTTTTTTGAGACGGAGCCTCAAGCTATCCCCCTGGATAGAGTGCCATGGCATCACAGCTCATAGCAACCTCCAACTCCTGGGCTCAAGCGAGTCTCCTGTCTCAGCCTCCCAAGTAGCTGGGACTACAGGTGCCCGCCACAATGCCTGGCCATTTTTTGGTTGCAGCCATCATTGTTGTTTGGAGGGCCCCGGCTGGGGATTCGAACCCATCACCTTAGGTGTATGTGGCTGGCACCTCAGCCGCTTGAGCCACAGGCACCCAGCCTCAGTTAGCAGTCTTCTTGTCCCCTTGCAAGCTCAGGCTGCCCCGCTCTTCCTGAGTTAAGCCAGGCACTAAAATGGGTCAGTGTAATGCTCATCTGCTGGGGACCTTACAGTTTATGAAACCCTTTCCCATCTGTGCCCTCCCCATGACCCCTTGGAGACTGCACAGCCCCTCCAGCTCCTGGAGCCTGTGGCTTTGCTGCAGTGAAGGCCACATTAAATATTAACAGGGCTGCTAGCTGCGATGTCAATTACTGGGCCACTTGGTGACGGCTACAGCTGCCTTTCCAAGGTGAAGCAGTGACCGGAATTCGCTGGCTCAAATGGCATCCCCAGAGGCGGGCTGTCAGGACTGGGAGAAGATGCCGCTAATGTAAGGCATGGCAGGAGTCCAAAAGTCTTCCTCTTTCATCTGATCTCGCCATCTCTCTCAGGCTCCATCAGCATCCTGATGCTGGCATGATGCATTCAGTTTACTTGCTCAGTGCTAGGCTGTGGAGATATAGCTGTGAGTGTGACCAGGTCTTGCATCACAGAGCTCCCTATCTGTTGGAGAAGAGTGAGAAACCCAGAACTGTAGGTTAGGGCAGCTGCCTGCCAAAGGTCCTTCCAAAGGAAGCCAGGGTGTTGCTGAAACCTGAAGAAGGAGCCCAAGTTAGGTAGGAAAAGAGGAGGGGTAAATGTTTCAGGCAGAGAGACAGATTTGGAGGACAGATCCTGGCTCCACCTGTTCCTAGCTGTTTATCTGCAAATTAGGGTCCCACCTCACAGGGTTGCTATGAGGACCAAAGAAGCCATTGCTAGCAGAGCACAGGGCTGGACACATGGTGGCATATGCACAAGGAAAGCTTAGGGGAGGCTGTTATAAAAATTAGCTCTGTGTGGCTCGGCGCCTGTGGCTCAAGTGGCTAGGGCGCCAGCCACGTACACCTGAGGTGGCGGGTTCGAATCCCCAGCCCGGGCCTGCCAAACAACAATGATGGCTGCAACCAAGAAATGGCCGGGCGTTGTGGCGGGCACCTGTGGTCCCAGCTGCTTGGGAGGCGGAGGCAGGAGACTCGCTTGAGCCCAGGAGTTGGAGGTTGCTATGAGCTGTGATGCCATGGCACTCTACCCAGAGGGACAGCTTGAGGCTCCGTCTCAAAAAAAAAAAAAAATTAGCTCTGTGCCTTAATATGATTCCTCTGCACTGCCAGGAATTCTTACCCCCATTTGGGAAACAGAGAAACTAAAGCTCAAATAGGTGACCAGACATGCCCAGGGTTACAATGTGGATTAGGCTTCCAGTTAGATACATGTCCCTAGGTTCTGTCTTGGGCATTTTGCCATATTCCAGCCACAAACAACCCAAGTCCTCCACTACTCACAGAGATGGCTGTCTGGTGGGATTTCTATAATATGCAGAAGGCGTAACGAATTCAATTCAGCATTCATGGAGCAGTGCCTGGCTTCAGGACACTTGGCCAGGAATCCCAGGGACTCAGGTGATGAACAAAACACAGACCCTATCCTCTACTGCTCACATTCTACAAGGGAAATAGCAACTTTCTGGGAAGTGGGAAGCAGGTGCTATAAGTGACAAAGAACCTTAACTTTATAGTAAAGGCCTGGGAGAGGATACTTCTCTGAGCTTCAGTTGCCCCATCTGTGTAATAAGAGGAATAGTTGTCATGAGGATTCAATGAGATCATATATTACATTAAATGACCTAACACAGTACTCAACACCCTGTGTAGCTGGCCAGTAAATATCAACACTACTGAGGTCGCTCTGTGCAGAAGGCGGATACTGCAGTCACAATAGGAGCAAGTGGAAAGTAGGAGTACTTCTTGTTGGAGAAACTGGGAAGGTTCTTTAGAGGAGGTAAGATTTCAGCTGGGTATTAAAGGATTTAAGAAGCAGGGATTGAGGTACAGGGATGAGAAAGGTCTTTCTAGAAATCCATGGACAGAATTTGGGACCTGGTGGGCCTAGGATGTCCAGGAAGCAGGTGATAACCTTGGAAAGATGGGCCAGGGTCAACTTATGAAGGGGCGGGTGGAGGAGCTTATATGTTTAAATGGGGAAGGTTCCACCTATGACCCCAGGGACAGGTCAGTCTCCTGGAGACAGCGTTTTCGTGTGACTTTATTCCTCCTAGACCCTTTGTTTCCTGAGTCAGGGCCAGCCTGCCACTGTTGTCTGGATTCAGAAGACAGAGGGCTGTAACAATCTGCTTGCCTCCTACTAACATACTGGGAAAGAAGAAAAACAATGTTTTATTTATTTATTTATTTATTTTTTTATTAATTGATTTCTGTGTACATTGATGCCAACATGGGGTACATTGGAAGAAAAAGTATCCAATGTACACAGACCTTTTATGAAAAACAATGTTTTTTAGCACAATTTCCTGGCAGGGAACTGTGGTGAAAACTCAGGACCCTCTCCCTCGCCCCCAGGGCATGGTAAAGTAGCAGTTGATGACAGTCGTGCTCACAGCTCAAGGACTGAAAGCATGTGCTCAGGCTCTCAGGTCAGAGGCAGCAGTGGAAACAATGGTGAAGATGGAGCAGGTGTGGATCCTGGTTCCCGCCCACTGCTTTCTGTGCTGTGGTTGGGCAAGATGCTTAACTTCCTTGAACCTCAGTTTCCTCATCTGTGAAATGGAAACAATAACACTGACCTTGCCTTAACCAAGTGAGGGTGGCCAACTGGCCAACTGCTGCCCCCTTCTTCACTCCATGGCTTGATGTGGTCCAAACAATTGTCTTTTGAAGCATCCTTATTATCTTCTTGGGCTGTCATGTCATCGCCTACTGCTTTTTCAGTGGTGAAATACCCTAGACTTTCAGAGCTGGGGCCGGGGGGAGACTTTGCCATGCACAGTGCAGCCTCTCATGTCACAGGTAAGAAATCAAAGGCTCAGAGGCAAAGTAACAGCATTCTCCAGCTTTCTTGGAGCACAACAGCCCCTTCCACCTGGGCTCACCCAGTGGGTGCCTCACAGAAGCTTGCAGCAACTATCCAGATGATCCAAGCCAAAGGATCTAGAAAATTCTCTGACACAGCTCCCAGATCATCTGCAGAACTAAAAGCAAAAACCTCTTTTGCCCTCATTTCACTGCAATCCTACAGGGGACAGCTTTGCCTTCTCCCTCTGAGCTGAGCTCCTCTGAACAACCTTGAGGTGGGGTAGGTGCTGTAAGTGGGGCTCTGAGTTCCTTGTGGAACCAGCTCCCAGATTGCCATAGTAGGACATTTTCGAGTTTCTTAATACCAAAAGCTGCCTCAGATGCCGGTCTGCTTCCAAGACAGGCTTTGAAAGAGTGACAGAAGGCTCTGGATGAACCTGAAATCTGTGTGCTCAGGCAGATCTTAGACACTCAATGGGATTTGTATCAATAGAACACTGGAGTCAAATGACAGAAAAAGGGTGTGAGTGGGGAAGTCTTTGGATGACTGCAAGTATACAGGCCATCTGTAAAGTTCACATTCAGTTTTTTTTTTTTTAAAAAGGATAAAAAACATTTATTGTTCTTGTTAATTTTCAACATGTACACCATCATTACCAATACAAAGGGTGATATGATTCTGTAGCTCTTGGAAAACATTTTCAAGCTGATTTTCTGTAATACCAGCAATCACATCTGTTATACTAGCTTTCAAGTCTTCTAAAGATTGAGGTTTGGTTGAATGAACATTAGCTTTCACATGTCCCCATAAAAAGAAACCCAATGGAGTTCAATCTGGTGAATGTGGAGGCCAGGAAAATGGTCCACCTTTTGCAATCCATCTGTTAGGGAAT
>CAUYQV010089446.1:0-107402 GCA_963574575.1 Galagoides demidoff
TACCACTGTGTTATCATGTTCTTATAAAAAGTTCTCTTACTGTACTTAATATCATGTTGTCAGGGTTTACTCATGTTGATAGATGTATTGCTAGTTAATCAATCTTAACAGATTATAGTATTCCCATAGATCAATATACTACATACATTTAGGCAGTTTCCCATTTTTCACTAAGAGAAAAGGCCATGAATATTCTGTGACATGTTTCCGTAAACACATAAACAAGACTTTCTCTAGGGCATGTGTCTCAGAAGAGAATTACTGCCACACCGGTAAGCGCATTTTCATTGTTATTATACGTTGCTAAGGCTGCTATTTGGATCTCTGATTCTTTGTCATTTTCTCAATTATTGCCAATCCTGAAGAAAATCAATACTTCCTCCTCCCTGTGCCTAAGGTCATCTGTCTTCCTCCCCTTTCTGTCTCATAAATGTTTAATCATTTTCTAAGCCTCAGCTAGATTTCTCTCTCCAGAGAAGGTTCACCTAAACCACACAGGTAAAGTGGCCATTCCTTCATTTCAGCTTTTATGGATGGCTCTTCTATCAAAAATTGCCAGTGCTGACTGTATTTCAAGTCATAATGGTGGGTTATTGGGAAAGTTTTTGATTAGTAAGAATCACAACTTGGACAAACCTCTTTGGCTATGATACTGCCACTGCACAAAGCTTCAACCAGTTCTTAATCACTTAAAACTTACACAGGCAGAACAGTTACCCAACAGTAGCATCCTTAGCATTGTCTTTGATCAATCTTAGCCTCTCTACTCCAGACACTTGAGTTCTTTATGGAAGTTAGGATGTCATTCAATTTTATTGACTATGTCTGCATGTACAGACACACAGCTAGCCTGGCCTCTACTAACATTCCCCTTGCCATCTACTGGACCAGAAAAGGCATATATGTAAAACTGTTGTAATGAGAAAAATTCATATGTAGAATGACAGAGTTGTTGGGCTTTTAAAGCTAATGGGGGCTTAAAGAAGATATCAAAAAAAAATCTCACTTTAATAAAGAAAAAATCATCTTTTGCAGTGATGGCTCACCTGATGTCACAGAGCCAATTAGCAGTCAGAGTTCAGGATAACTCATTTTCTCTCATTTAGCATGTAATTATAGAGCACTCACCCATACCATGTGTCTATGTACGTGTGAATTAGGCAAACCTGAGGAGTTCAATTTAATTAAAATTATTTTCTTATATGTTTGTTTTGTGATTATTGCCATATTAAGTATGTCAAGGACTGAACAAAAACTATCATTGGAGTTTTCAAGAAATTTATACTTCATTTGATGGCAGTAAAGTTGGGAAATGGTGACAGTTGACTGTAACAAGATGTAAACTTGGAAGATTTACTTAAAGCAGCAAGATAAAATATATGAGAAACTCCAAGGGGTAGTGGTCTACCACCTGCAGGTGTTTCGAAGTAAGGTGGGAGTCTTATAGACCTAAAAGCCACAAAAGTTGATAAAAGGATGTTTAAAGAGTAGAGATTAGAAGGAATAATTTTCTTAAAAATATTTATTTAGAAAAAGCTGTGCTATGATGTCAGCACTCACTTACCCACTCCCACTCCCAATTTACCCTAAGCCAAAAGAGTTTCTCTGGCAGAAGAGAATGAATGATCTGTGCCTCCAAGATTTGGGGTCATGGAGTGGCCTAGTGAGTATCATATGACCAAAGAATATACATGTAAGGGGCTAGAGAATTTTTGCTCTCCCCATGAGTGAATTGCAGTCCTCTGAAAGGGAATCCCATTGGAAACATCAGCCAATTTAAATGCAGATCCTGCCAAAGGGGGCTTCTGCCATATGGCAAAAGGATCCATAGAATATAGATTTATTGGACTATGAGAAAGATGAGTTTCATGTGTATCAGGACCACGCTGACCAAAAGTACCACCCATATCCAGGGCATGCAGAGATTCTGTGAGGGAGCCTCTAAAGAATCTGCAAAAATATACACATCACAGAAAGAGATAGCTGGACTCAATAACAGAAGCAAGCTTACAATTATTTACCAAATAAGAAATTTCTCACTTCTATCCACATTTCTCCCTGCATTGAATCCAGAATAGGTTGTCAATTTAAGCTTAAATAGGTGAGCATATAGTAGAGAAAGGAGGGCGAGAGGGGAATGGGGGGAAAAGAGGGAGGGAAATAAGAAAGGAGAGAGGAAAGATGGGTTAATCATACTCCACACTCTCCCAAACATGGACTGGCCTACTCAGGTTGCCCAATGTAATGAACTAACTGGGGGGTGGGGGGGTGTTATCTTTGAATGAAGACTAAAATATTAATTTGTAGATTATAATGTTGACTTTGACATTCACTGGACATTTCCAACTCATCTGTGTTTAATACACAAAGTGATTGGATAATTTTCTATTGTCTAAGAATGTCCAGAAAATGAGGCAATCTGCCAAAATTTTCAACCAGTATCTTGGGTAACTACTCACAGTGACTAAATAATAAAGTTAAAATTGACAATGAAGTTGTGTGTTGATTCCATTACATTAGTCATGGTTGTTCAACATACCAGTTATATACTTTACCAGTGACAGGTACTTTATATGATCTCATTTAATTTCCTTAGATGGTCCTGCAATTTGGACATCAATGCAGTGATTTTTAAGAAATGTTTCAGGGAAGTTATGTAACTCACCTAATTAAATGCATTACTCTATGAGTAACTAGAAGAACCCTTGTTCCTCCCACCCAAAATAAAATAAAATAAAACAAAGGAGCATCTGTGTAGTTTTAAACACCATTTGCTTTCTGCTGTATCCTGGTATCAGATAATAACACAGCAGGATGAGATAAATTAGGTGGCACAAAGTCTCATAGGTGTAATCTGAACAGTATGTCTCATCTTAATAGCAGATCCAAAAGAAAACATATATCCTCTCCAAAAATAGTCTTGGAAAGGAATATAAGTCTTAACTAATGTCACTTGAAAAGGTACCAGGGAAAAATTACATTCATGAGAGCAAAATTTCTTAAATTTTCTTGTCCATTTTTTCCTAACTTATCATACAGTCAATCAATCTCTCATCTCTGTGCTCAAAATATCTAAAACTCTTTTCCCAGATTCAGGGAGTACACTGATTTTTCTGTGTATATTCCCTCCTTAGCCCATCAGATCGATGACATCCACAAAGGAGGAGTTCTTTATTCTTTCCAATGACAGTGAAGCAAACATTTCCCCCTTCCTGGATCTTTTCTATCCTCCCACTCATCATGACCACCACAATGCTAAGAAGGGCAAAAGATGACGATAGAGAGGGGGTGTGTGTGCATATTACATGGGAGTCTGTCTTTCCATGGCCACATGTGAGTCTGTAGAATGGGAATCTGTATTTGTGTCTTAGTTACAGAATGACTTTAAACAAAACAGCAATTATATCAAGCCTGAAGCAGAGGATGAGCTTGGATATTTATAATATTGGCAAATCAACATTATGTCTAATCCCCTATTGCAAAAGCTAAGAAGTTGAAAAGACAGTGAAGCAAAATCTAGGTATTCTCAGTCATAAGACATTTCCCCTTTCAAAGGTAGCTGCTGAGGAGAGCAGCTGTCCCTAACTGTAAGCTCTGTGAAACCTATAATCAGTTTCTCTCTAATTGAGAATTTTCTTTCCTTAGATTTTGGAAGAAGCATGAAAATGATTTACTGATTTAGGAACTGGGTGGAGTAGACCACAAAAGGACAAATCAAAAACATCTGGAATGAACTAGTTGAGAGAGAGAGCGAGAGAGAGAAGAAAAAAAGTAGGGCTTTCAAATGAAACAAAGTACAGATGATTTGGCCAAATTTAAGCCAAGCCAAACACTCACATTAAACATTGCACTTGGGTCTGGTTCAACAGCGGGAGCCGGCAAGAGGGAGCCTCAGCCAACACTACATCAGACACACATTGTGGATGGAGGAAATGAGTTTAGTCAAGCCAGCTGTGACTTCAAAGGGGCTGATCTCCCAGAGAACAGTGGGAAAGGGTTCCCCCTTCAGTGAAGACTGCAAAGTTCAGCCAAAGCCGGTCCAAAGGGAATGGACTCCAGGAAGAGGCAAATTACATTCACTGCACAAGAAAGAATATTTTCCTTCCTGAAGTGTTTATGATAGTCTAAAGAGGAAGGAAAATGATGAGAAAGAAAGGTAAGAAGGAAATATTCTGATGCTCATTTGAGGACTCTATCCCCATGTACATAATTACAAAAGGGGTGTCTGTATACACCTTTGTATGTGTGTAAGTTTGCTTTTCAGCCTAGACATCTCCTTGCATGAATCATGTTTCCAAACATGGGAGGAGATGACATCAGATTCTTTCTCTGAAAGACTCCCATAGTTTCCTTCTCTCTTTGTGCTTCTAGAAACCATATATTTCTTTTAAATTATTTACTTAACACAAATATATTGAGGAACAGTAAGTTAGACCCTAGGAATACCAGGACAAACAAGGTAGTCCTTATTCCAGTTCAGAAAGAGAAGCCAGACACATAAACAACAGAGAATGATGCTATTGAGAGTTGAGACTTATGTTAGAGTAACCATACTCAAAGCATGCCCAGCAGAGTTGCCATCACCTGTGAACTTGTTAAAAATGCAAATCTGAATGCCCTAACCCAAAACTACTGAGTAGGAAATTGGCTCACCAAGCCCTCCAGGTGATTCAGATGTGTACTAAAGTTGGAGAACCACATTGCTAGAGGAAGGAAAAGAAGGCTTTGGAGAATCAACACACCTGAGCCAACCTTGAGCTCCTCTGCCTTCTATAAATCACCTCTCAATCCTTTCCAGATGAGATTCCAAGTAGGTGACTGGCAATTTGCAGGAATGATACGTAAGTGTATGCCTTCTATCCCTAAATTGTTAGATTTTCAAGAACATAGGCTTATTCTTCTTATGTTTTTTCCCCCTTTTCTCCACCTAATTCGGGCCTGGTACTTAAAAGTTATAGAAACTGGAACTTACTACTTTTAAGTTGCTAATTCGGAAATCAGACTGGCACAACTGCTACACATTCACTGGGAGAAATCGGCAAATAAATGTAAACGTTCTCTTTCCCAAGCACTCATGTGATGCTTGAATCCTCTCTGTGACCTCCTCTTACCAAGGGTCTGTTGATCTCGTGCTTGAGTACCTCCCCTGATGAGGATCTTCCTCACTGTCTTGGGATGCCGTTGTCTTCCTTTCAGACAGCTCTATTAGAGATACCTTTTCTGGGCTGAACACCACCATCATTTAAATTCCATTTGTTAGTTATAGCCCTCTCCCTTAGGAGCCCCTAGCAAAGATACTTACATATTAATGTGACATTTTTCAAGTATTTGAAGTTAGCAATTATGTAGCATATGACATAGATTAAACCCACAGACTCTGGTATCAGACTACGCATTCAAATTCTTATTCTGCCACTTAGCATGTGACCTCGGGAGAGTTATTTACTTTCTCTGTAATTTTGTTTCTTTATCTATATAAAAAGATATAATAATAGCAGTACCTCAAAGGGCTTTTGTAAAAAGTACAGGAGTTAATATATGTAAATGCACCTGGAGCACGGTAGGTGCGCTAAAAGTTTCAGCTATTATTAATCATCATCATTATCCTGAAGATCTTGTCAAATATCTGACTTAGGCCATCTTTCTAATTCTAGACTCAGTTCACCAGGTGAGTGCATTCACTCCGATGGCTTCAATTCCACCTGTATGTGAACACGCTTTATTTTCCCCTTGAGCTCAGAGCTAAATTTAAGTGATTATGTGGGGCTATATGAAATGTTCTGGCCACTCTAATTTGGGTGGAAATAATATATGCCACTAATGTAGTCATGGCCCCTAAAAACATCCTGAGAAATCTTCTACTCCCCCCCCCCATAGCCAATCAGCCAGCCAAAGGCAGAGGAACCAGTAGAGGACTCCAAAAAGGTCCCACTGAGTGGGGAAACTACCTTAGAGTTGGAAGAAGCTGAGATCCCTGAGTCAACCACAGAGAGGAGGCTAGAAGAGCCACCAGAAGGGGACATCCACCCTGGGCTTTGTGTGAGTAAGAAGCAATCATTGATTGTGTGAAACTGTGAGAATTTATAGGCTATTATGATGAGTACAGTGACACCCCATTGTTGGTTTCTTGCTTAGACTTTGCTTCTGGGCTCTAGACCTCTATATTTCACTTTCTATTGAGCATTGTTACATAAACCCTCAAATAGGGCAATAAGTAAATGTAAGGCCTCTGGGATTAGAACACCTGTACTAAAATTCCAGTCTTTTCAGGTACGAACTATGTGAAAATGGGGAAGGATATAAACTATTCACAACTATTTCTACTTTAGAGTCATTAGAAAATTAGGCAGAGCTGCTTAGAACAGCAGCAGTCGTTGGTCTATAGCAGTGGCTCTCAACCTTCCTAATGCCACAACCCTTTAATACAGTTCCTATGGGTCACAACCCATAGGTTGAGAACTACTGGCCTGCAGTAAATGCTCAGTAAATGTCAGGTGGTATAGTTATGGCCACCCACCCAAAACGTGCACTTTCCCCTGGGTTTCCCATATTGGGAAATGTTACTACCATCCAATAGTTATTAAAATTACAAACCTCAACTTAATCTTGAATCACTTTTTTTTAATCCTCCCCACACATATGGAACAAATCACCAATAGCTGATAGATTATGCTCCCTAAATACTTTTCACGTCCATTCACTTGACTCTGTCCTCTTTTGTCCTAGAGTCTTTATCCTAGTTAAAGCCACCAGCATGTGTGGGTCTATTATACTTGTGTCCTTATTAGGTTTTTCAAATCCATCCCTTCATTCATCAAATTCAAAGCTTCATGTAGCAGTGTAAACATTCCTTTTCAAAGTGAAAATCGGATTTTGTTAGTTCAAAGTTGAAAGTGCATTAATGCCTTCCCCTGGCCTTTGGTGTGACCAAATTCTTGGCCCAGCACTTCAGTATCCCTTCATAACCCACCGCAAACTCCTCACTAGCGTTTGGCCCATGCTGAACTCTCGTTGGCTTCATGAAGGTGCCATGTATTGTCCCCTCTTTGAGGTTTTCATGTGCTGATTCCTTCTGCTTAGAATGAACTTCTCCCCACCCCAGTTAATCTAATTAACTCCTGACCATTTTTCACATTTCAGCTTGAATGTTACAACACTCTCCAGAAAGCCTTCCTAGCAAACTCTGCCCACACTAATTGAAAACATGCCACAAAACACCTACTTTCCTCCTTCAGTAAACTCAGTATTTTCACACTTACTACTATGATTATGTCTATGCAAAAAGCCAGAAATCTTCATGAGGGCAGAGACCTCATGTGTATGGTTCTCTGCCTAGTACATTGGCTTGCGTGGAGGAGGAGTTCATTCAATACAATATATGCTTTTAAAAGTGTGAGTATAAGTCTGTGAGGTGGTTTTATATGTCCCACATGAATTTCTGTTTGATTGGGTCTGGGAAAAGAGTCCCATAATCAGTTCACGTACCCAGTGAAATTCACTTACAAAGTTAGAAAGCTCAGTATCTGACCTCTTTGAGTTCAAAATCTAGCTGATGTAACATCCACCTAGTATAGAAACTATATCACAGCATCATCCATGTTGTCATAAAAAACTTTCCAATCTTCCACTGGTGTATTATTTGGGGTAAGCCGGAAAGTAGTGTGTTTCTGGAAATGTGAACACTTACATATTCTAAACATCAAAAAAGTCCTCCTTCCAATGGTTCATGGTGCATGTGTGATGCCAGACCAGATCAGGAAATACAAGAGAGGTGGTTAAAAGCATATCAGGGTACAGACCTAAACCCAGTTGTCTTTATATTAAGAAAAGGTTTGTGTTTACATGGTGTTCCAAAATTTCACAGAGTCCATGGCTGAAGAAAGAAGAATAGATGAATGACTATGGATAGGGATGAGAGAAAGGATTTTCTAGGGAAGAAAATACTCTGGCATAGATGCAGCCAGGTCACTGAGTCTTGCTGAGGAGGTTTCAGAGTCCAGCTCCACACCTTCTCACTCTACTATTTGTGCAACGTACGGAATTTCTCTCAGTGACATTTATTTTCTTATCTGTGAAATACAAGTGATGAGCCCCAAGTCACCAGATTGCTATCTCAGAACACAGTGAAGCTCAGAGAAGTTAAGACTTTTCCTGGGGTAACATCCCAATAATGGATAAAAGCTAGATTTGTGATCCTCAATCTGTAGATTTTCTCATTAATTCTTAAGAGACTGT
Organism: Galagoides demidoff; assembly: GCA_963574575.1. Lineage (NCBI taxonomy): Eukaryota > Metazoa > Chordata > Mammalia > Primates > Galagidae > Galagoides > Galagoides demidoff. The sequence continues at coordinate 8,236 of CAUYQV010089446.1, forward strand.
TTTCTCCCTTTAAAAAAAAAAAAAAAGTAGATATTACCAAGAAGGAAATCAGCTAAGCTAGGGCTGAATTCTACTGAGTACCCAAAAGTCTCTTGAGTTATATTCAGAGTGTGTCAAATTTAAGTTTACAGAAGATATTCTCTGTTCTTAGACAGATTTATTATCCAATTTTCCAGAAAAGCCTAAAAAGAAAAAATAAAGCAAAATAAGTGGCCCAAAGTCAATAGCATTGCTACTTCTGCCCTCAAAGAGGGAAAAAAACAACAACAACAAAACCAGTGTGAGCTTCTGGCTGGAGCAATAGCTTTCCACCAGTCCTCAAAGTGTGTGGGTTTTCTGCAGCTTCTTTGGAGTCATGACCAATAGTTCTGTCACCTTTCCTGGTTCTAATAAAATTCTGTGATGGGTTTTATATTACACTCATTCCAGAAGAACTCCTTGTCAGTCGTTGAGGGGCCTTTGTTGTTCGCAGCAGCTTACAATGAATGTGAGGGCAAAGGTCTCGGGTTACACCCACCAGTGAAATCAGATGCAGCTACACAAGGAACACATTACAAGGTGGAATCCAGCATTTGTCCCCACAGGAGGAAGGCAATAGCTCTGCAGTTATTCCTCTTGTCTACCTTTGATGATTCTGTAACCCATTGCCTCTTACATTGGAGACAGCTAGGATTTCTCAGCAGCTCTGACCTGAACAGAAAACAAAACAGCATGCAGCATGAAAGTCCTGGGAATGTTTTCTCCAAGAGAAGAGGTCGAATGAGTTTAAATGTAAAGACTTATAAAACCCTCCAAGTATTTTTTCCTCTTTAATCGTTCCAGCCAGTGCCTTATTATTATTCACCCCATGTTTGAATAATGGAACGATTAGATCACTGTATTCATCAGGGAAGGAAATGCTGTATATTCTACAAAGCACTTTGAATAGAGCTTGCTCCCCCTCCGAGGCCATACTTCACTGGGTTTTCTTAATTGCTGAATGCTGGGCTCTGGCTTAAAATTCAAGAATTTGAAGAATTGTAGGACATAAACCACACCAGTGAAATCAGACCCCATTACATTCCGGGGCCTTCATTATACAAGCAAACCACTCCAGCCCTGTATTATTGCAAGTAGTGTCAAGATTTTACATCTATATATGTACATCTCAGATTATTGCAGTGTTGATTATATATTTATATACACATACACACACACATAGATGCAGGCATGTATACATACGAGTTAGGAGAGAGAAGAACTAGTTTCTGCTCTTTAGCATTGCTACCCACCAGTAAGAGTGAATTTGGAAAAGCTCTGAGCCTTGGTTTCCTCATCTGCTGAATGGGGAGATGAATTTGTCTCATTCACTAGTCAGGCTTATTTTAAAGCCCTGGTGAAATAATGCCGGTCCTGGGGATTGATGATATTGGATATAGTCAATAACTGTGGGGAAAGGGATTTTCCTAGGTCATATGTGCTATATAAACTGAAATCAAAACAATTCAGGGCTTTTTGTCTGTTGTTAAATCTACAGCATCTCTAATATCCTCTGTGGGATCTTGTAGCAAAGCTCAGGGGAGAGCTGAGAGCCCTGCCTTCTCTGGGTAGGCCAGAGCTTCTTCCCACTGCCTGCTGGAATCATTTTGAAGAGGTTTAATCAAGTGGGACAATCAACCCCTTGTTTGAAAGAAGTGAAGTTTCTTGTAAATCAAAATTTTAGTTCTATTTCCCCCAGTGAGCAGTGATATTCATTTAAACCAATGCTTTATGAAAAAAAAAAAAAAAGCTCAACTTCACTTGTTCCGGTTGGTTTATGTGGTTGTGTATGCAATAACTCTGAACATAAAGTGTGAATTATTGGAAAGGAGCCAAACACCCAGTCACTGGGGAAGCACATTCTTTGATTGGATCATTATACAGCCATGAAATAGTTATGAAATTCTTCTTGAGTATGGGGAAGCAGTCATGTTATAATCTTAAATAATAATAAAGCAAGATTCAAAATTGTGTAAAGCTACATTATATCAACTCTATGTAAGCATGTTTTGTTGATTACAGTGGACTCTGGGGTATGTAAGCAGCTTTCTTCTTCCAGCCATTCCTTTAAATATATGCAATGGACTTCTTGGGGCAGGACTTCTAACGTTTCCAGGTCATCTCAGTGTGTGTATATGTACGTCCTCTAGTCACCATCAGGCATGAAAATAGTCTCATTTTAATGATTAAAATATCCAGTCCAATAATTTAATTCAACAATTAAAGTAGTATATAACATCACTCACTAGTGGAACTTAAAATGTTCCTTATGTAAAATGTCCAATTTAAAATACCAATTTAGGGCCACACCTGTAATCCTAGCACTCCGGCAGGCAGAGGTGGGAGAATTGCTTGAGCAAGAGTGAAACCCCATCTCCACTAAAAATAGAAAAATTAGCTGGGCAAAGGGATGGGTACCCATAGCCCCAACTACTCAGGTGGCAGGAGGATCACTTGAACCCAAGAGTTTGAGTTGCTGTGAGCTAGGCTAATGCCATGCACGCTAGCCTAGGCAACAGAGGGTGACTCTGTCTCAAAAACTAATAATAAAAAATAAAATAAAAATGCCATTCAGGGTCCTGCTTCATGCTTAGGAGGTTGCAATGAGGGAGAGACACATGGTCTGTTTTGTCCTCCCTTCTGGCCTTTTTTCTTCTACCGTTATTCTTTATGAGGCTGCCTTTGGGGTCCCCAAAGTATTAGCTTCCCAATAAGAATGATGTCTCCCTGAGGAGCTTCCATAAGTTCATTAGAAGTTCCAAGGGGCCTCCATCTGAAGCTCTAACTACCGGGCCTTGTCTTTCACCCTCTTTCACCTCCAAGCCTCAGCCCTGAGCATCTGATGGCCACCTCTCCATGTGTCAGCCCTTCAAACAGTCCTGCTGGGTGGAGACAGTGTCAACAGCCCAGACCCCCTCCCTGCATCTACGATCCCCTGGTAGTCCCAAGGACAGCTGTGCTCTGATGCACGGAGCCACAGCCACATTAAGGCCTCAGGCCGACGTGTGCCAGATCCCAGTTCCATGAGTCCACATTTTGAGTGCTTCTCTGGAAGCTTTTACCATTCAGCTGTAGGTAAAAGACAAGCACATGCCTCCCATCCCAGGGCAGAAATAAAGAGTGATGGCACAACTCCTGCAACTCCATACAACTGAGCTTCCATCCTGCCCTCAGTAACTTCTTTTCACATCCCACAGCTAGACCCCTCTCCTAACCTTCTTTTCTGGTCTCTCTCTGCATTTATCTAGATTCACAAAAACATTTTGTAAAAATAGAAATCATTAATGTTAAATATACTACCTATGAATTTAGAGTTTTGAGTAATTATTATTTCATTTTCTATAGTTTTTTCTTTCTTTTCCCCAAATGTTGTACAATGAGCATTTATTACTGTCATAAAAAGTATTTTCCATTTTTTAGATAGTGTAATTAAAATTATTACCTCCTAATGTGCCCTGAAAGTTCATTTAGTAATTCAACTAAGTACCTAAATTGTGTTTTTGTTGTTATTTTGAAAAAAGTAAGTAATCAGTTGTCTTCCTCATCACTTTTTATTTTTCTTGACAGTGTCTCAGGAAGAAAAAGTTATGGTTTCTATATAACAGTGCATTCAAATCAAATCTAAAGACTTTTAAGGATCTACTAAGTGAGTGCCTCATTTTGGAAATTAATATTATATGATATTAAATACATATATATATATATATATATATTATCCATGGTTCCTTGCTTATAACTCCTGTAGCCTTGTTACAATCTTTTGTTATAATGTAAGGGCACTTTAGAATCTCTCTCTCTCTTCTGACCCCCTACCCTCCTTTCACCTGCTCAAGGTAAGACTCTAATCTGATTATGGGTCAAAAGATCCTTATTCCAGAGAGGATCCTGCCCTATAACCTAGAGGAAGGAAAACTCAACAAACAGCCCAATAAAAGTCTCAAGACAGATCTCGCTGCATTTAGCTTATGAGCTTTCTGTCCAGTTATATAATGTTTCTACACAGTTGTCAATCATGCCTGCCTGTGTAATGAAGCCTCCATAAAAACCCAAGAAGAGGAAGAGAGGCAAGATGGCCAACTGAAGCCAGATTTCAGCAGAGGCTCCTGTCCAGAGGGAGAAATAATGGCCAGAAATAACCCAATAAAGTAGACGATTGGGAGCTGAGCTGAAAGAGAGGATCAATAGGTTTGCATCACCCCTGCTGCAACAAGCTGGCACTCCAAGGAAATAAATGTCAGGTACAAAACCCATCCCAGAGAGGACGGGAATCCTTCCTCTTCCCCCACCCCCTAGGAGAGTGGTTTGAGGTGAGTAGAGAACAGAGGACCTTTTGTTTCACCAAAGGGGAGAGAACAACTGAGGGCTGGGCCCCCCCCCCCCCATGGAGAGATCCTACTGCAGCCCAGGCAGTGTATTGCCTGGGCCAAAAGTTCATCTAATATTCTCCACACCTTCCTGAACTCCCAATCTACCCTTCCACCCTCTCCTGGCAGTTTGGAAGACTACCCCCTGCAAAATCTGGAGCGTTTTACAGATTTTTGTTAGGGTTGGGCATCTCATGAGCTGTGGGGCAGTTGTGCTGAAACTATAACTTTAATAAGGTGGGGAGTCACAAGGGGAGAGAGACTTGGGAACCATGCTACCAACCACTGGAGACAGCAGCCCTTGGGCTCCCTGGCCTGCTGGCCCTCAGTGGGCTGTTCAGCTCCTTGCTGGGCTCCTGCACCTGGTGGTTGCAGACAGAATTCCACCCAGCTCTTGTGAACTGCAGCCTGTGTCCAGTGACTCACACCTGGTTCCTGTGAACTGCATGGCCAGCAACTCCACCCTCTGGCTCCATAGCCAGCAACTCCCACCCGGCCCTTGTAATCTGCGTGGCCATGGACCAGTGAAGCTGCCCTCCAGCTCCTCAACTGACTCCTGCAACCCATAGCCCACAGCTAGCAACTCCACCCTTCAGATCCCCACCCAACTCCTAAAACCCATGGCCCACAGCTGCAACTTCCGCCCAGCTCCCATGATCCCTTAGGCCCCCGAAGCCAACAATCTATCCTCTATATTCCCACCAGACTCCTGCAGCCTGAGGCCAGGGATCAGTACCTCTGCCCTCTTGTTCACTGTCTTGCTCCTATAACCCTTGTGGGGATGGAAACCCCCTCCAACTCCCAGCTAGCTCCTGTGACCTACACACAGCAGTACCCCAGATGCAGCACCACCCCTGACAGTGGTGACAGCTCCATGGTCCCTCTCACTGGGGTCAAATTGAGATGCCAGTGGAACCCACTGCCTAGATGCTAAAGATTTTTTCAACACTCCCACCTGGGTAGTGTTTGTGTTGACCACAACAATTGGTTTGGAACTTTTGACCTGGGCTGATCACCTAGGGACCCACCAAGGTTGTACCCTGATTGTGTTGTTGTGGGAATGCGGGATTCTCCCCTTCCAATTGTCACCTGTGGGGGCTGGGGGTGTCTTAGTTGCTTATATATCTCCACAGCTGAGATTTCAGCCCAAAGCCACTGATTCACTAGGAATGGACAAAGACTAGCTGAATACTGGTCAGCACCATTTAGTCCCACCACACCAAGCAGGTCCCCAGAGTTTCAGGCTATAGTTCTGAATGGGACCTTTGTAAAGTTCTAAGGGAAAAGCCACAATCACCAGTCCTAGTTCTTTGGTAAAGGGCTGGTTAATTACAACTCTGGGAGCCCTCAGTTCAATTTCACCTGCCCAGCTTCTCTAGCCAAATGGTGAAAAATAATCACCATTTATTGGGGGCAGATCAGCAGAAAAACTCTGGCAAAATGAATAATCAGAGTAGGTCAACTCCCCCAAGGAATGACAAAGGAGACACAACAGAAGATCCCATTCATAAACAAATGGCTAAGATATTAGAAATCAAATTCAGAATTTGGATTGCAAGTAAGATCAACAAAATGGAGGTAAAGATGGAATTAGAAATTCAAGGAGCAATTCAAATGTTTTCTCAAGAATTCAATGAATTTAAACACAAAATCACCAAAGATTTTGACACATTAAGGCAAGAACTTGCAATCCTCAAAGATCAGAGAAATACAGTAGAATCCCTCAGGAACAGAATGGACCAGGCAGAAGAAATGATCTCTGACATTGAAGACAAAGCTTTTGAATGCTCCCAAACACTCAAAGAGGAAGAGAAGTGGAGAGTAAAAACGGATCATTCCCTGAGAGAATTGTGGGACCATTCCAAAAGAGCAAACATTAACCTCATAGGAACTCCTGAAGGAGAAGAGGACATTCTGAAAGGCACATACATTCTACTCCAAGAGATAATTGAGAAGAACTTCTCAAGTATGGCAAGAAATACTGAAATTCAGATAGCAGACAGTTTCAGAACCCCAGCACAATTCAAACCAAATAAACCATCTTCTAAGCACATTGTAATTAACTTCACCAAAGTTAATATGAAGGAGAAAATTCTGCAAGCAGCCAGGTGTAAGAAACCAGGGTTTTGTCATTACACAGCCACACTCATTTGGTGACGTATTGTCTAATATCACTTCTGCATTGTAATGGCAGCATTGAGTAGTTGCAACAAAGACAAGGCGTCAAACGTTTGCCATCTGATTCTTTACACAGAAACAGCTAGTCTATGCATTGTAAGACTACCACATGATGCTTCCAGGGCCTTGTTCTTTGTAGACAATTTAATGAAAACATAAATAAAAGTAAAGTGCAGATGAGAAAAGATGGTAACCAATAACAAGGAGTCTTGGACTTCAGTATCATCTCTACCAATTACTGTATTTGTCAATCACACTTGAAGCAGAAAAATTTATTAATCACTCTTTACAAGGGTTAATGCAGTAATCCAGAGCTACTAGCACCAAACTTGTTACTATCCATATGCTGGAAGGAGCCAGGAGTTGGGGCAGTTTCAGGATTCCTAAAAAAGAAAATCATGTAGAGTTAGCCACTTTGAGAGTGCCTTTGAGCTTCTATAGAGACACACAGAAAACTGCCAGAAAGCTCTCAGGGAAGGAGCCAAGAAAATAAATAACCTGACCTCATTTACATTCCTATTCCCATCTTCTGCTGAGTCACCCTACTGATGACACCTGATCAGACACTGGAGACCTGTACACAGGTTAGTTCCTAGAAAAGAGAGCAGATTGGAGGAGATGGACTAGCTGGAGAGTTAGGGGGAGATATCCTGCAGATAAACCAAGTGACAAATCACAGCTGTCCTCTAGCCTCCAGTGTTTCTACCTAATAAAGTGGGCAAGTTGGGTTGTAAGATCTTTACAATAATCCAAACAGCAATACAAATAATAGAAATTATTTGTTGAGAATTTATTACATCCCACACTCTCCTTTTGTCAAATAACCTTCAAAATAAATATTATCCCTGTTATACAAATAGAGAAAACTGAGGCCCAGGCTACTCATTCACACAGCTAATAACTGCTTCACTTGAAACTAGACTGTACTTTCCTCCCACATTTTTACTTTGCATAATCCCGATCTGGGTGCACTGGGTAAGGCAGTGGCTACTTGGGGCCACTCCTGTCTTTGGAATTAAACTCAACACTAACTACTCAGCTTAGGTTTCCTGATCAGTGCTTCTGGATTGCTAAATTCACACAGCCCTCTATGATCTCAAACCTAGTTTCCAATTTCAGGCAAAGTCTTCCCCATACACGGGTTAAGACAGCCTGGAAAATTAGAAATGAGGAAGAAATACGGCCTGTCATACTTAACTTCTTTCTTGTTACAGTCATAAGACTTAGGCAGAAGTTCTGTAACAGAGACATCTTGGACATCTTATGACAGATGTACCCATGTTTTCCAGGAAATGTGTTGAAGAGTGAACATTATAAACCCTGATATGTTTATTTATTTATTCTGAGCAATTTACTCAACACTACATCCCTTTATATATCATAACATGGATGTGGTCTCTTAATTATTCATGCCATTAATAATTGACACCGTTAATAACACTGTAATGCCATTAATAATTGAGCACATAAAATGGAATTCCCTGGAATTAATTTATTATCATTAATTTTCTGTGCCAGCTTACCAGAGCTCATTAAAATAGTGGCCAGAGTCTGTGCATCACATTATTTAACTAGTTATCTTCAGGCTTAAAGAGGCCAAGAAATCATGGAACCCATTTCAACCACTTCCTTTCTGGCCATTAACAGCCCCTCTTTCACCTTTTCTGTCTCCAGGAAAGGGGAAAATCTTCTTATGAAGACCACCACAGTGTTCAGCTTGTGCTCAGTGCCAGTTTATAAAACACAAGATAAAAAGACCAGAGAGGAATGCTACCTATGGAGCCACCTCACCTGGAAATAGACATGCCCTCAGGACCACCAATGCTCTGAGGCCAGGCCCAGAGCTCAGACCCCATCCTGTCAGAAGCTCCTTGGACAGTAATATACCTCATCCCTCTTTAGAGTTTTCACTACCTATTTGCTTCTCCAGTATTCACCTTTTTCAAGCTAAACAAAGAAAAATATTCCTGCCTCTTCCTAGTGCTCCTTGACACTAGCCCTGAAAACGAACCCACTGACCCTTTTAAGAATTTCAGAGTCAATTACAATAGAGAAACTGAAGGCAGAGAGTAAGAATGACCTACACAGATAGTGCACACAGGCTCAATATTTAATGTTACAGAACTCTAATCTTTATGCAACACACTGAAATTTATTGAGTCTAATTTCTTAATCAACAAAAGGGTATGATATCTATGGCAAAGGTAAAAATGATAGCCATAAAGAAGCACCATTCCCAGATCCCATTCTGGGAAAGACCTAATGCTCAGGTAAAGGAGAGCATTGGCAAACAGCTTCTAGCTGTTAGCACCTTCACAAACTGTTCAGGTGCACAGAACGGCCTCATCACAGGACACATCCTTCCCAGGTAGGATGACCAACTCACCCAGTTTGCCTGGGTCTTCCCTGGCACCAAATCCTGTATCCCAGGATGTATCTCTGGGATGAAGCCTGACCTCACATGCATATGCTTAAAAGGACAAGGACAATATTTGCGAGGTTCTGGGTCCATTGTCTGGAAGAATAGACAACAGAGATTCTGCTCTACTCTGACCCCCACCCCAGCTCACACCAGCTGAGCCAAGTACAGCTGCACACAAAGCCCACTGGGATCCTCTGACAAGAAAATTAATGTCACGTATTCATTCTGTGAACTCCCATAATACTCCATAACTTTCTAATGGTGCATTTCATGTTCCATCTCTTATTATAACTATTGCTGAATTTTTCCTGTCTCTCCTAGACTGGGAGCCACAGACCTCATGCCATTGACTGGCACATTTGTGTATGAAGAAACAAGGGGATATGCCCAGTGAAGTTTAAGAGAGCTCCCAACAGCAAGAGTTTAAACATCCCTTATGAAAATCTGTCACAATCAAGCCTAGGACCTCTGACTTCCACCTGAACTCCCAAGACCTATTTTGTTAACTCTTAGGTTTGTTTGTGCCTAAATAAATCAGGTTAAATAATGGATGAAAAATCACTTTGGAGTAAGAGGTTAAACCTATAAATACTTTTTGTGTTTTCACTTAAACATAGTCTAATCTAATCTTTGAAACAGACCAAAATGTGTTGGCATTGCTATTCCAAATTATTTTAAGACTTTCTGATAGAAATAAAGAAATTAATATTATCTAGTAACAGACACTTATTACTAATCTTCTCTCAGTGGATTGAATGGTTTAGTTTGCCTTTTAGGATCTTTTAAAATCTTATCTATGCATATAGGAGCCTATGTTTCCCTTATGTACTTGGTGGTCTCTATAAATAGACATGATCATATGCTCTAGAATGCAAATATTTTTTCCCATCTCTCTGACCTGTTTAACCCTCCTCCTGGATTTAGTCTTTCTGATTAATCAGAGGGGGAAAATATCACAATATCACCTGGAAGCTTTGATAGAGGTTATTGAACCTCAGTGATAGAAATCATCTCATCCCTAATGAAACTTATCAACTGTTAATCAGTTCGTTGACTGGCCCAAGATCCATCTACATGATATGATATCAAATTCTATAGGAAAATGAAGCATTTGGGATACAGGGGTCCATGAGATTAAAACTCTTTGCCTTCCTGCTATTGAGGTTTGAAACTGAGTACTGCTCCAAATTAAGTTCCCATCCCAGCTCCAACTAAAAACATTAGGTCTTATATCTGCACATATTATCATCTGGAATATTAAATATGGATTCATTTATTTGTTTATTATCTATTTTCCTCCAGTATAAATAATTTCTAGAAGGTTAAGTATTTTTGTAAAGAGTTTCTAGAACAGATTTTTACTTGTTGAATGAGTGAATGACGAGCTTTTGAATTTTCAGACTGAGAACAACTCAAATGGAAGACACTTTCAAAGCAATGTAGTTCAACCTGCACTCAGCATCTCTCTAAAGAGTCATCACTTTGACCATGAAATATTCCAGGAAAAGAGGCTCATTATCTCCCAGAAAGGTAGCTCACTCATTTTGCTTTAATTGTGGTATCAAATAAGTTTACTCACAGGGCACAATTTCCATAAAGTCACACTTATTTTTGTATTTGTTACAATGGAATGAGCCTTATGGCTACCTCAAAGGGTTAGTACTTTCCATAAAGTCAAATGCAGTTTTTACAGACAGCATGTATTTAGTTCTTATAATGATCTAAGTGATTTATTCACAATAATTCTCACAACAGTGCAATGAGCTCTCATTTTCTGGCTGAGACAAATGAGTTTCAGAGAAGATATTACTTGGGCACTTAGTTAAAAATTGACAAGAGAATTCAGTTCTGTATTCAAGTCTTCCTAACATTATTATGTCCTCTGTTTGAAATAATCAGTAACACTTGCAGAGTGCCTCTCCAGCTCACAAAATTCTCACAGATCTATCTCACTCAAAATTTATTAGTAATCAATGAGTAAGGAAAGCATAGTTCATCCTGAAGCTGAAGAGCTTGAGAGACACATTGAGAACAATATACAGTGGAGCTGAGTTAAAACAAGTTAACTGCAAACAAATTTCATGTTGCTTACACTAACACCACACCACTACAAAAGAAGTCTCTGTATAAAGTAACTCCTTCCAAACTATTGATATTTATTTTAATCACTGAATTAATAAATATATCCTTGTTGTATTCCTATCATATGCCATAGTTAGAACTAAAAGGGTAAAGAAGAAAAAGTCATGGATCCTAAATGCTATGAGTTCACAAAGAGACAAAGAAACATTCACTAAATATTCAGGAACATCACAAAAGGCAGTAGAGTTAGGTGTCACACTAACTCTAGGATATCAGAGCAGGGCAGATGCTTCATTGAGCTAGTCTTTGTAATTAGTTGTAAATACATCTTTCTTCCTCACTAGACTGTAAATATTTTGAAGGTAAGAATTATGGCTTGGACATTTTGATATCCTCTTAGCATGCAGTAGAGAACTTAGCACAAAATAGGGGACAATGATGGTGGTGTACAAGCTGTAATTTTTACATAATGCCATAGCCACTCTCGTGTGCACAAATAAATCAATGACCCTATATAGATTTACTTTTAGTTGGGGAAAATTACATTCTCCTGCCAATGTGAGTAAGTAGGATCATTGAGACAAAGTCTAGAAGGCAAGAGAAGAATTTATCAAGATAGTAATATAGACACCTCATTTGTATCAAAACAAGAGCTGGTAGAACCAGGATTCAGAGTTGATAAAATTGAATGACAGGATTTCATGTCCTAGGGATAATTGGAACAACGGTTCTTTTTTTTTTTTTTTTTTTTTTTTGATACGGAGCCTCAAGCTATCCCCCTGGGTAGAGTGCCATGGCATCACAGCTCACAGCAACCTCCAACTCCTGGGCTCAAGCAAATCTCCTGCCTCAGCCTCCCAAGTAGCTGGGACCACAGGCGCCCGCCACAACGCCCGGCCATTTCTTGGTTGCAGCCATCGTTGTTGTTTGGAGGGCCTGGGCTGGGGATTCGAACCTGCCACCTTAGGTGTACGTGGCTGGCGTCTTAGCCAATTGAGCTACAGGCACCGAGCCAGAACAACGGTTCTTAATGGAAGTGGGCTTTTAAAATGGGCCCTACATGGAAAGTAGACCATATACATACATATATACACTCATATATATATGTGTGTGTTATATATATATCACCTAAATATTTCAATTAAAAAAAAGTATATATATATATATATATATAGAGAGAGAGAGAGAGAGAGAGAACCAGAATTTGGAGCAAATAATCTGGTAGTATTTACTTAGACTTATTATTTAAAATGTAAAGGGTAGAATCATATTCTTACTATCCTATGCATACTTCAGCTGTCTGTATTTTTGACTGTCAAAAAAGAAATGACAAGTCTCATACCCACCAATACCTAATGCTTATTTCTAGGAAAATTTTGACCCACTGGAATTGTATCTGATTAAATTAATTACAGGCACCCCCTCTAAAAAAAAACCTTTATACTTACTACAGCTTATTAAACAACAGAAAGTTATAAAACAGCTTTGCACCTGTAACCAAATAGCTACTTAGCTACAGACCCCAGGTGTATTACAAACTGCTATAGAACATAAGAGACCCGAAATCTTTAAACTTTATGTGTTTTCACTGCCAATTTTTTTGTCTATTTCTGAAGTTTCTCCTGGTTCCTGTATCCTGTGCTGGCTGTTTAGGGGTGATAAGAAATCATAGCTCTTTCTCTCTGAGTTCAGTTCTAATTGAGATTGGAATAGAAAGAGCCACATTTCCACTTCCAGTTACTGGGACACAAGAAGGTCTCTGATTTAGTAATAAGTGAACAGATTCAATGTCATCTCAAACTAAATTGAGGAGATATTTTTCTTACCCAAATTGCTTATAAAAATTAAAAGTCAAAACCCTCTGGAGCAAAGTAACATTACACACAATGCCTTGTGATCAATAAAAAAATTATAAGGCGTATGAAGAGATAAGATTTTAAAATGTGCATATTATAGAAGCAGAGTCATAACAGGTCCAGGGATAGAAGTTATACATCACAGACTTTAAGATCATTATGCTTGAAATGTTAAAAAAAAAAAATCAGATGACTGACAAGAAAGAGAATTTAAGCAGGAAATTGGAAACTATAAAAAAATGAAATGGAAATTTTTAAATTCAAATATAAAATAATAGGAATTTAAGAATAGTTCGTGTTAAATAGTGAAGTTAATACAATTAAGGAGAAAAATATTGAAATGGAAGATAGATAAGAAAAAAATCTGAAGTGGTACACACAGGAAGAGAGAGAAAGAGAAAGGAAATTTAAGATTTAGAAAAGAACCCACGAGACATGCAGGACACACTGAAAGGGTTTAACATGAGACAGAGAGATTAAGAGTGAGGAAAAACAGGTGGTACGCAGTGGCTCACATCTATAATCCTAGAATTCTGGAAGGCCAATGCAGATGGATTGCTGGAGCTCAGGAGTACAGGACCAGCCTGAGCAAGAGCAAGACCCCAACTCTACTAAAAAGAGAAAAATTAGCTAGGTATTGTGAGGAGCACCTATAGTCACAGCTACTCAGGAGGCTGAGGCAGGAGGATAGCTTGAACTCTGGAGTTTGAGGTTGTTGTGAGCTAGGCTGATGCTATAACACTCTAGCCTAGGCAACAGAATTAGAGTGTGAAAAAACAAAATAGGGAAAAGTAGTATTTAAAGGTAGACTGGTCAAGGATTTCCCAAAACTGACAGAGAATAATCTGAAGCTGAGATGATAGATGATTGATTGATTGATAGATAGACAGACAGATATTTCAAATGACTGAGAATACTAGCTCTACTGATAGTTGACTACATAAGAAAAAAAGATAGGAACCAGAAAAAATCAAAATGATGTATGTAAACTGAACAAAATACTAGAATTCTATACTCATTGAAAAAAATCCTTAAAAAATAAAGGTGAAATGTAAGGATGTCTTTTAAAAAAACAAAAACTGGAAGAACTGGCCATGTACAGTCCTATATCAAAAGAATTACTAGAGTCATTCAAGAAGGAAGATGATGGGAGATTGAAAATCTGGAAGGAATGAGAAACAACTAAAATAGTAAATATGTGGATTACCCCCAAAAATAATGAGTATATATAACAAAATAATATGATTCATGTAATATAAAGCATATGTAAAACTAAAATACATGACAATAACAGTTCAATAAGGTTGGTTGGGATAAATGGAGATGAATTCCCTCATGTAAGGACAGAATATGTCATGAGAGAACATATAGCAAATAAAATAACAAAATGAAATAATACGAAATGTTTACTGCACATAAAGGCTAAAAAAGACAAGTTAAGTAGAAACCAAATAATGAGATGGTAAGTATAAGTGAAAATATATTAACAGTTACTTTAAAAGTAAATTACCTAAATATTTCAATTAAAAGAACAAAGAGTAATATCTTTGAATAAGGATAAACTAAGCATAAGGTTCCTAAAAGACATATACCTTAGGCTAGGCGCAATGGCTCACACCTGTAATCTTAGCCCTCTAGGAGGCCAAGGCAAGTAGACTGCTTGAGCTCAGGAGTTCCAGACCAGCCTGAACAAGACTAAGACCCCCATCTCTACTAAAAATAGGAAAAATTAGCCTAACATTGCGGTATTTGTAGTCCCAGCTGAGGCAAGGGGATCACTCAAACCCAGGAGTCTGAGGTAGCTGCAAGTTATGATACCACAGCACTCTACCCAGGGTGACAGAGTGAGACTGTCTCAAAAACACAGAACAAACAAAAACAAAAACAAAAAAAGATAAGAAGGTAGGCTCACGGCCTACAGACATATGAAAAAATGCTCATCATCCTTAACCATCAGAGAAATGCAAATCAAAACTACTTTGAGATATCACCTAACCCCAGTAAAATTAGCCCATATCACAAAATCCCAAAACCAGAGATGCTGGTGTGGATGTGGAAAAAAGGGAACACTCCTACACTGCTGGTGGGAATGCAAACTAATGCATTCCTTTTGGAAAGATGTTTGGAGAACACTTAGGGATTTAAAAATAGACCTGCCATTCAATCCTACAATTCCCCTACTAGGTGTATATCCAGAAGATCAAAAATCATACTATAACAAAGATATTTGTACCAGAATGTTTATTGCAGCCCAATTCATAATTGCTAAGTCATGGAAGAAGCCCAAGTGCCCATTGACCCACGAATGAATTAATAAGTTGTGGTATATGTAAACCATGGAATATTATGTACCCTTAAACAAAGATTGAGACTTTACCTCTTTCATTTTTACATGGATGGAGCTGTAACATATTCTTCTTAGCAAAGTATCTCAAGAATGGAAGAAAAAGTATCCAATGTACTCAGCCCTACTATAAAACTAATTTATAGCTTTTTTATGAAAGCTATAACCCAACTATAGTCCAAGGAGAAAGGGAAATGGGAGAGGGAGGGGAGAGAAGGGGGGGAGGATGGGTGGAGGGAGGGTAATTGGTGGGATCACACCTATGGTGTATCTTAAAAGGGTACATGTGAAATTTACCAAGTGTAGAATATAAATGTATTAACACAATAACAAGACAATGCCGTGAAGGCTATGTTAACCAGTTTGATGAAAATATTTCAAATTGTATATAAAACCAGCATGATATACCCCATGATTGCATTAATTTATGTAGCTATGATTTAATAAAAAAATAAATAAAAATAAAAATCATATTCTATAAAAAAGATATATGCCATAAATATAAGGATACAGAAAGTTTGAAAGAGTTCAAAAAAGAATGCTAATATTAATAAAAGAATGTGATATATTAATATTAGACATACCGATTTTTTTCATTTTAAGGCTTTATGTTTTAAGGGCAGTTTTAGGTTCTCAGCAAAATAGAGAGAAAGATGTGTACAGAGATTTCTCTTATGACTCCTGTGCCCACACATGCTTAGCTTCCCCCATTCAGCACCCCCCAGCAGGGTGGTACATTTGTTACAGTGAATGAACCCTTATTGACACATTATCAAAGTCCAAAACTTACATTGGAGTACACTCTTGGTGTTGTACATTCTATGGGTTTGGACAAATTGATAATGACATGTTTCTATCATTATAGTACCATACAGACAAGATTCACTTTCCTAAAAATCCTATATATTCTGTCTATTCATCCTTCCCTCCCTTCAACGCCTAACAACCATGTATCTTTTTACTGTCTTCATAGTTTTGCCTTTTCCAGAGTGTCAAATAGTACTTGGAATCAGAATGTGCAGCATTTTCAGATTGGCTTCCTTCACTGAGTAATAAACATTTAAGTTTCTATAACATCTTTTCATGGCTTGATAGCTCATTTCTTTGCAGCAATGAAGACCATTACATTGTTCTGAAGCACCAGAGTTTATCTACTCACTTCCTGAAGGACGTCTTGGTCACCCCCAAGTTTTGGCAATTATGAATAAATTCTCTATAAACATCTCTGTTCAGGGTTTTGGGTAAATATAAGTTTTCACGTCCTTTAGGAGTGTACTCGTTTATAAGTTCCAGGGGGATCTTTTGATTGTTGATGCTCTTCTATTTTCTACATGGAAAATCATGACACTTGTGCACAAAGGCAGTTTTATTTCTTCATTCCCAATCTGTCTACCTTTCATTTCCTTTTTTTGTCTTATTCATTACCATGGACTTCTAGCATGTTGTTGAAAAGTAGTAGTAAAGGGGAAACCGTCGTCATGTTGCTGATCTTAGTGGAAAGCTTCCTTGTTATTCACCGTTAAGTATGATGTTTGCTAATTTTTTAAATAAATGTTCCTTGTTGAGTCAAGGAAGTTTAAGAGTTATTTGAAATATTCCTTTAATAACCTTTTAGTGTACATGGGATCTGTAGTTATTTAGCCTCCTTTGTTTCTAATACTAGTAATTTGTATTCTCTTAAATTACTTCACCTGATTGGTGGATTATTGGTTTTACTGATCTTTTCAAAGAACCATGTTTGATATCACTGATTTTTCTCTACTAATTTTCCTTTTTTCAATTTATTTTATTTATGCTCTAATTTTTATTTTTCTTTTCTTCTTACCTTGGACTTAAGTTTTTAGTTTACTTTGATGGAAGCTTAGATAGGTGATTTTATAAATTTCATCTTTCCTGATACATATTGAATACTATGAATTTTCTTCTAAACCCTAATTATTCTGCAGTCTACAAATTTTGATAGGTTGTTTTTTTATTTTTTATTTAGATACTGAAATATTTTTAATATCTCTTGAAATTTCTTCTTTGACCTATGTCTTATCTAGAAGTGTGTTGTTTCTTCTCCAAATATTTTTGGATTTTTCCAGTTACCTTTCTGTTGGTGTCTAGTTTAACTCCATTGTGGCCTGATATCACATAAGTTCTATTAATTTAAATGTGGTAAGTTGGGTTTTATAAGTGAGAATGCGGTCTATCTTGGTAAATATTCTATGTGAGCTATTGTTGTTAGGGGACGTACTTTCCAAATGTCAATTATATCCAATTGATTCATGATACTGTTGAAGTTAATTATATCTTCACTGATTTTCTACCACCTGGAGATGTCCATTTCTGATAGAAGAGTATTGAACTCTCCAACTAAAATAATGCATTCATTTATTTCTCCTTGCAATTCACTCAGTTTTTGCCTCACATATTTTGACACTCTGTTGTTAAGTGCATACATGTTAAGATCATTTTTCTTCTGGGAAAATTGACCCTTTATTGTAATGTAATGTTCCTCTTTATCTATGATAGCTTTTCTTACTGTGAAGTCTGTTCTATCTAAAATTAGTATATCTACTCTTGATTTCTTTTGATTAATGTTATTATGACATATCTTTCTTTATCCATTTACTTTATATTTAACATTTGTTTTTTGAAGACAACATAGACTTGGGTCTTACTTTTTGATCCACTGTGACAATCTCTGTCTTTTGATGAGTGCATTAAGACCATTGACTTTGAGTCATTACTGATATAATTGGTTTAATATCTACCATCTTGTTACTTTTTTCTCCTTGTTGACCTATTCTTTCTTTCTCTTTTTGTCTTCTACTTTCCCCCCTCCCTTTTGTGGTTTTAGCTGAATATTTAATATGATTCAATTTTTTCTCTTTCTTGGCATATCAATTATGCATTTTTTTTACTTTCTTCAGTAGATTCCCTAGAGTTTTAAATATATATTTGCAACGAATGCAAACCCACTTTTCAAATAACACTTTAACACCTCAAGGGCACTAAACCTACCATATAGTAATAAAACACTCCCACTGCCTCCCTCACATCTGTTACATCATTGTTGTCATTCATTTCATATTAACATAAATATATGGATGCAAATATATATGTATATGCATATATGCCCACACATAAGCATGCATAATTCAATAAATGTTTGCTATTATTATTGTGAACATACTTATCTGTTAGGGCAATTAGGAATAAAAATAAGTCTTATCTTCACTTACTTCTCTAATGTTCTTCCTTTTTTTATGTAGATCTGAGTTTTTGTTCTATGTCATTTCCTTTCTTTCTTAAGAACTTCTTTTAACATTCCCTTTGGATAAGTTTACTACCAAAAAATTCCTTCAATGTTTGTTTGTATGAGAAAGTTTTTGTTGTACCTTCACTTTGAATGATAATTTCATAAACTACAGATTTCTAGTTCAATGGAGTTCTTTTTTTCAACACTTTAAATATTTCAACCCACTCACACCTTGCTTGTATGGCTACTGAGAAGTCAGATGTAATTTTTCCTCTATATTAAGATATTTTTCCCCCAGCTTCTTTCGGAATTTTTTCTGTATCTTTGATTTTCTATAGTTTGAATACACTATGGTTAGGTGTAGGCTTTTTTGCATATCCAGTTTAATGTTCCCTGGGATTCCTGAGTCTGTGGTTTGGTGTCTGACATTAATTAGGAAAAATTCTTGGTCATTATTATTTCTTTTTATTTTTTTTTTCTGAGACAGCCTCAAGCTATCCCCCTGGGTAGAGTGCCATGGCATCATAGCTCATAGCAATCTCCAACTCCTGGGCTCAAGCGAGTCTCCTGCCTCCGCCTCCCAAGTAGCTGGGACCACAGGCTCCCGCCACAACGCCCAGCCATTTTTTGGTTGCAGCCATCATTGTTGTTTGGTGGGTCCGGGCTGGGGATTCGAACCCACCACCTTAGGTGTACATGGCTGGCACCTCAGCCACTTGAGCCACAGGCGCCAAGCCGGTCATTATTATTTCAAATAATTCTGTTTCTTTCTGTCTTTGTTCCCTTTCTGGTAGCACCTTTATATTTACTTACACTTTTTGTAGTTGCCTTACAGTTCTGGAATATGCTGTTCCTTTTTTTTTCTTTCCAGTTTTATTTTCTTTACTTTTCAGTTTTGGAGGTTTCTGTTGATACAACCTCAAGCTCAGTTATTCTTTTCTCATATCTAGTCTACTACACAGACTTTGTGAGCCCATAAAAGGCATTCTTCATTCCTGTGACAGTGTTTTTGGGTCTCTAGCATTTCCTTTCGCTCTTCCTTAGGATTTTCATCTCTCTGCTCACATTGTCATCCGTCCTTGCACACTGCCCACTCTATCCTCTAAAGCTCTTAGCACACTGAGCATATTCATTTTAAACTTCTGGTCTGATAATTCTAAAATCCTTACCATGTCTGGTTCTGATGCTAGGCTTTCAAGTGTTTTTTGTAATTTTCTTTTCTTTTCTTTTCTTTTTTTTGATATCTAGCCATGAGGCACTTGGTGAAAGAAACTATTATAAACAGGCCTTTAGTGATATGGTGGCAAGATATGGGGAAGGGGAAGCATTCTACAGGCCTGTGATTAGGTCTTGGTCTTTTAGTGAGCCCGTGTTTCTGAACTGTGAACATCACAAATGCTTCTCTGGTTTTTCTTTCACCTTCCATATTTCCTTTCCCTTATGGAAAGCTACAACTGACTGGAGTTGGGTATTTCTTTTCCAGCAGGTCACTGTGGCTCTGATAAAAACCCCAAAAGGCTACAGTTAACTATTTTCTCCTAAAGGGCAGATTTTGTCAAGAAGAACAAAATGCTTTTGTGTGTTTTAAAATGATTCCTCCCTTCACCCCACCTGCCAGAAGTAAAAGGGGATGTTTCTTTGATATTTACATGAGAACCTGGTTGAGCTGCTGGAGGTAAGATTTGCAGAAGTTTAAAGGTCCATTATGAATGGTTCCCTCTGGAGTTTTTAACTTGTCCATTCTGAGCTCCCAGAACTTTGTCAGTTACAGTTCTGTTTCACTGGCCTGGTCTTAGTTCCCTTGGAGAGTTCAGCTGATGAGTTTCTACTCCACTAAGTCATGATTCTCTGTATTCATCTGTCAGTCTCTCCCATTCTAAGGGTAGCAATTTGCCCTGTGACCTCCTTCTCTTACGTTTTGAAGAAAAGTTCTTGAATGTTTCAGTTCACTCAGCTTTTATTTGTTAGGATAGCATGGCAAATTTATATCTCCTTACATGCAGAACTGAAAACCCAAAGTCCCATAGTAATTTTTAAAGCAAGAAACATTACTAAAAATAAAAATATATATTTTCTTGATGATAAAAGAATCAATCTATGAGGAAAACATACCAATTCAAAATTTATCTAGCTTCCAAATATATAAAGCAACTATTAACAGGAGTAAGAGAAGAAATAGACAAATTCACAATCAGTTGGCATAAATTAATGGATATTTCTCTCAAGTTTATAATAAAATGAGCACATGTAAAATTAGCAAGGATTTGGGAAATTTGGATAATATTAATAACAAATGCATACTACTTGATACATGGAGAACTATGAATCCCATAACTGCTCAAAAGAATAATAAGAAAGGGAATTAGCAGAGTGTATACAGAGCATATTTTCATTATTGTTGAAGAAGAATTAGAGAAAGTGCTTTAACTATGTCAGAGGAAGGATCCCAATTACTCCTTCTTCCTCCAGTACCTTCATGAAATTAAGCTTTTATCTCTATAGAGGCCAGACAAGTGTAGGCCTGCCAATAAAGAAGAGGAAGATAAAAGAGCACCCAAGCTGCGTACTGCAGATGTGATTCTCCAAATTCCATTTTCTAATCAGGAGCTTCTTATGTAAGGACTACAGCACAAAAGTCAAAACTCTTCCTAATTCATTTTTTTCTTAGAAGTGGGAATTTCCTCCTGGAAACATAGTCATATGGAGGAAATTAGATTTCCTGCATATTCATTAATGTTATCACAAATGACAGAATTTCCCCCATTTTAAGACTAAATGATGTTCCACTGTGTGCATATGTGTGTATATGTATGTGTGTGTGTATACACATATACACCCCCACATTTTTTCATCCATTCATTCACTGATAGACACTTACGTACGTAGTTTCCATTGTTAGCTATTGTGAACAGTGCTGCAATGACCAGGAAAGTACACATATCTCTTTAATATACTTATTTCTTTTCCCTTAGATATATATGTGTACCCAGAAGTGGGAGTATAGTGTCCTATGGTAGTTCTACTTTTAGTGCTTTGAGGGATCTCCATGTGGTTTTCTATAATGGCTGTACTACTATACATTCCCACTATCAATGTATAAGAGCCCCTCCTTTCCACATAATCTCCAACACTTGTTATCCTTCATCTTTTTGATAAAAGCCATTCTATGTGAGTTTATATCTCATTGTGATTTTAATTTGCATTTGTCTAATGATTTGTGATACTCAGCATTTTTAAATGTACCTATTCATCAATTTGTATGTCATTATGTAAAGTGAAATAAGTCAGGAATACAAAGCTACATGATCACGCTTATATATAGATTCTGATAAAGATGAACTAATAAAATTAGACTGTAGAATAATGGCCATCAGAGGCTGACAGGTCTGGGGTGGGAGGAAATGGAGAGTTGTTGATCAAAGGGTAGAAAGTGTCAGATAGACAAGTAAAATAGGTTTTAAGATTTCTAGCACATCAGGGTAACTATAAATCAGTAACAATGCATTACATAATTCCAAATAGCTATGAGAGTCAATTTCAAACATCACACTATAAAAGTATTAGGCAAGAGAGGTGATTGATATGTTAATTAGCTTGATTTAATCATGCTACATTGTATACATATACAAAAACATCACGCTGTACCCCATGACTGTATATAACTATGATTTATCAATAAAAAAAATTGTTTCTTCCAACCAGCATGTAGAAAAGGTACTATCATTCAGGAATTACATAAAAACGTTAGTTACAATTCTATTTTAACACTGGCCAAATTTTTATTTTTATGAAATGTCTATATGTCTGATACCCCATTTGCATAAACCAGCTCTGGCCAGTATGTGGGTCCCCAATATGCCACATAGTGCTTAGCACATTATGCATGTCCTATAAGAATTTGATGAATAAATTACAAGTCTCTCAATGTTTGCAACAAGGTAATGTACCTAGCAGAAACTTTAAAACCAATCTATAAGTAATGACAATCCTTTACAGAAGTAGTCCTTCCTAAGGCATGACATATAAATGTGTTCCTAGGGAAACTTGGAAGTCATCCAAACTCAAAGTAGCTGTGCATAGCCTCACATCCAAGCTGTAACTTAATGTAGTTGTGGTTTCAATCTATTGAATTGAAACTGGGCATTCTGAGGGAAGATATTAAACATTATCTTAGCCAAAAGGCAGAGAAGCAATTGAGGGAAGATAATATATATTAATAGGTCCATATGTTATATACAGAGATAGGAATTTGGTCAGAGCCATTAGTACAACACAGGAAGAAGCCACAGCTCTGATTGGCCAGTTGGAGGCTCTCGGTGAGCTAGAGATGGAAACTCTCCATTTGGAACACCAGGAAATCCCACTGAATCCTCCACAACAACCCCAAAGCTGAGGTCAGTACCCTTTTGTAATGGAATCAACACTGAAGTCCAAAGCAAATGAATAATTGGCTCCAATTACCATTAAAACGGAGAATCAAATCTTTATCTTTCTATCCCCCAAACCTGGGCTCTTTGAACTTTCCTAGATGGGAAGGAAGGAAGGGAAGAAGAGAAGAGAGAGAAAGAAAGGGAACCTTTAAAAGACATGTGGTGTCTACTCCCTTTGCTTCTTAAGCAAGCTACTAATATGGACTGAACTGTTACTGGAAATTTCTCCCCAACACACAGGAGGAAAATATGATGATAAACACAAACTATTTTGCTCCCATTCTAGTTATGTTCTTTATTTTTCACTCATAAAGTGGAATATGGCTTAATAATTAATATCTGATGATATCCTACACCAGCTTCCTGAGTAAAGATAATTTTTCTTCTATTTTATTTTTTTAGAGATGGGGTCTTGCTATATTGTCCAGGCTGTAGCCTCTAATTCCTAACCTCCTCAAGCACTCAAGCAATCCTGTACTGCAGCCTCCCAAAATGTTAATATTGCAGGCATGTGCTACCATGCCTAGCTTGTGTCTTTTCTAAAATCATAAATTAAACAAATTACCTTCTACTTTCAAAAAAATAAAAAGAAATTTAAGAAAAAGAACAGCCTGACATCTTTCCCCTATATGTGTTAGGACTCTTTTTATATTATGGATCTTGAAACTATTTAATTTTTGTTGCCAACATACTTCATTTTCTATTTTCTCTTTACATTCGTATTTTTTAATGAAGTATTTTTCCTCCCTCCCTCCCTTTCTTTCTTTCTTTCTTTCTCTCTCTCCCTCCCTCCTTTTCTCTCTCTCTCTCTCTTTCCCTCCCTCCCTCCCTTTCCCTTTTTCTCTCTCTCTCCTTCCCTTCATCTCCCATCCTCACCATTTTTTCTATTCTATTACTTCATTCTCTCTCATCTTCATCTATTTGTTGTCCTTTTGACCTTGTCCTTAACATGGAGAAGTTTTTAATCTTAGTCAAATCTACAAATCTTTCCACTCACTCTCTAGCCCAAAGTATCATTGCTTCTATTTCCATAATGTTATAGAAATTCTTCTTTCAAAGTTTATGAGTGGTTTGAGTCCCACTTGATCTGAGAGTATAATTTAGTCTCTGTCCTTTCTCAGTTTGTCTGATTCTATTATGTTTCTCCAATTCTAATTATGCATTCTCAGACCCCTTCATTGCTTTTCTTCCTGTTTTCTCTATGTGAACGTGTATTCTCCACTGATCAGTCCTTTGCATTCTTCTCTAGATCTGGAAACACCAGCGATCTAGCTTAAGAATACCTGGTAAATATTTATAAATCAACACTTATAAAATAGTACCCTAGATGTAGCACCAAAAGGACAGGGGTGTAGTGTAGGAGAGTGCACATTGCTCAATACAAGAACACTCTCAGGCTTCCTTGGCTGTGAGGTGGGTCTGCTGGGTTGATGTATCTGAGTATCCCACACTAGTAGATCATGTCATAAGCTCTCAGATAGTGGTTAAATTGCTTAAATTCCATAGGCAGCAAATAAACAAATCCTAATCCAAATTACTTTGTCTGTTCCTGTCTCCACTGACCTACCCAGAATGGAAATGGCCTGTAGTAATTAAGTGGCCAGTTTGATCTTCTAAGTATTAGTGTTTATCAAGAGCTCTTATTTATTTCTGTTGCTGGGCGATTAGATATCAGTGCCATGCCATGTCAACAACTAGTCAGCCTTGGTCCATGGGAGCCTGTGCTGAAGGACCCGTTGTGTGTATTCTCCATCTCTGCCACCTTGGCCACATCATTTGTGAGCCTATTGTGCCAACACTGGGGTAGCTGATGACAGAGGATGGCTGACATCAACTAAACCAATCATTTTGTCTGCTTGGCAACTTGGTGCCTTTCCCCTGGCAGTTTCTCAGGTGGGTGTTTATCTGTGATGTACAGGTACACTGTGCCTACTTCCAAAGGCCCATCCATATGTCTCTAGTCTAAACTCCTGTCTCTGATCTTCCATATTTTTCTTTCCATATTACTGACCAGCATAACATGTCATTTGTATCTGCCCATATGTTCATATATATTCTAACCTTGGCCAATTATCTTTGAGGGGAAATACACAAAGTTTTGCTTTTTGGGAGTTTTTTGGGTTTTTTTTTTTTGCTATTGTTGTTCAAGGCCACAGATTATACTCCAGTCTAATGAAATTTCTGTCAACCTGGACAGGACTTCTGGAGCATATCCTGTCAAAGATTCCCACATTGGCTTGGAATGACTCTGTGTTTATGCCCTTACCTCACATTACAACAAGATGTAGCCTAGCCAAGGAAGCATGGCTCCCTGCAGTGAGGTCCTATCCCTCCTGGTCAGCAGCAAGTCCTTCTTGAAGCTAATCTGGCAGTACACCTCTGTGTCCACCATATCTCTTCCCTAACACAGTGCCTGGAATATCGCATATATTGAAGACATATTTCCGCTATGACTTCTTGTTTTCCTTTTATAAAAAGATACCTAGAAGTAAGTAGTTACTTTCATCAGTTCAATAAATCAATAATGTCTATAGCTTTCTTGTCATTATCCCAGGGTCCCAATGTGGCAACTACCACATTCAACACAAGAATTAGAAAGGACGTTTCAGTATATTGTTTCTTTTTATCAAAAAAGCAAAACCTCTTTAAGAATTCTACAGGAAACCTTTCTTTTCTTAGGCCTCTTTGGCCAGAACTTAAGGTACACCAGGGCTTCCAAGAATGCTGAGAGAATGAGAATAGGATAGTCATACTGACTTATACCAATAAAAATTTATTGCTTGGGTGTGGATATAATGCTATCCCTCAAAAATAAACATACCCCATGAGAATGCTGCTAGCATGGGAAAAGGAAGAGAGTTGAGGATGAGGTAGAATGCTAACAATATCTGCCACATTGAATAAATATTTATTGAATGGACAAGGATTTTTTTTTGTTGTTATACAAATAATTCCTCTAATGGGAACAAGTTTGACTAAATTATTTCTTAGGTCATTTCAGTCCCAATCTTTCAGTGAAAGGGAATATGAAAGGCCATCCATAATTAATAAACAGAAATCTCTTAACTATGGCAAGCCATCAAGAGAGCCAGCAAAAAAAAGAGAAAAATTCTTTAGTATCATGGCCAGACTCATTCAGTAGCCCCAAAGGGAACTTCAGGCAGACATTGACTTTCAGAATAGAGCTGTTGAGGCAATGGGAAGCCAGAGAGGAATAATAACCACTTTGTCCTTCTACTGGATCAGGGAAATAATGATCAGCTGTATGGTCCATGAAAAGTCTCACTCTTACCACCTTTTACGACGCACCCCTGCCTTCCTCCCCACCCCTCACGGATTCCCCTGTTCAAAATCTGACGTAAATTGTTTCCTTACCATGGCAAGCTGCCCAAGATTTCTGGGAAATATGTTTAAACAGGAGTCATGCCAAGGCTGGAATCAGCAGTGCTTCTGTGTAGCCTGCAGTGTAAGCTGTAATTAGGGATATTGAGAGCCCTAAGTTGTAAGCCAAGTAAGTGTGTTGCCTGTGTATCTGTGTGTGGGGGAGGGAGCGCATACACAAACACATATATATTTATATGTTGTATAAAGTTTAATATATACATTATATAACGCAATTATATAAAGACATATGTAATTTCATACACACATACAGAAGTTTCCATTTATTTATTAACTTAGAGCATGAAAAGCCAAAGGCTAGAAAAATATGTATGAGTTTGAGGGAGTGGAGCAACGCTCCTACGTCTTTTTTCTTCTTCCTCTCTTTTCAATCACATTCACTTATTCTTTCAAATAAAGAACTCTTCTGGGGGAAATCATGGGCAGCAAGACAGATACAGAGTCCCGGAGTTTATGGTGAAAGGCAGACATTAAACCAATATTTAAAATTGTTTCTCGATGACATCTACCCTTTACCACCTTCTGCTTTTCCTATTGCTCACTGTTTCATGGTTAAAGTAAAATATTGCCAGCTAGGCTGATATAGTTAAAGAAGCAAAAACTATGGTCTACAAAGGCTTATTGGAATTCCAGCTGAACTGCTTAAAAATTACTGGACCTTTGACAATTTACTAAACCCCTATCAGCTTCTTTTTCTTTATCTGAGCAGGTGACCAGTGGTCTATTCACATACCAATGTATCTTTTTTTCATTCTTCCTCATTTTCTTAAGCAAGCTACCCTAAAACTTGCTGGTAATTTTTAATGAAGTTATCTCTTTTGGTATACAGAGATATTTGTTGTGTCCTATGGACTCCAGTTCTTTATTTGTTGAATTTAGTAAAATTATATTGAGAACCTAGGCATGTACAGAAAAGTGTACAAATCACAGTTTAAAGACTTTTCACAAACAGAACAAAGTTGTGTAACCAACATCCACATCCTGAAATGAAACATTATCAGTCAGTATCCTAGAGTCCCTTATACCCTATTCTGGTCCTCAGATCCATAGAGTAGCAAAATTTCTTATTACCATTTCTAAACTTTATATGTGTATTAATAGGACTATACTGTGGGGACATTTTTTGTTTAAAGCTTCTTTCACTAAATTCTATGTTTATAAGATAAATTTGTGTTGTTGTTTTACTCCTCATTCACATTGTTTTTTACATGAACACATCATAGTTTGTTTACTTATCCCTCTGTGGAGGAAATTTAGATTATTCCACTTGGTACTATGATAAATAGTGCTATTGTAAACATTCTTTATGTAGGGGTTTAGGACAATACATGTTCATTTTTCCTTGCAGTACCTAGAACTGGAATTACTGGGTAATAGCATATGAAAGTGTCCAACTACAATCAATACTGCCAATCAATTTTCCAAAGTGGTTGCACCAATTTGTACATTTCCATAAGCAGTGTATGAGTTCCTATTACTGGACGTGTTCACTAACTTTCAATATATTCTATTTTTTTCATTGAACCATTCTGTTATGGTTAATATTGATATTATATTGTAATTTTTATTTTCCTGATAACTAATAGAGTTGAACAACTTTTCATAAGGTTATTAGTAATTTAGATATACTCTTTTATAAAATCCCTATTCAGGCTTTTTGCCCATGTTTTGCTATTGAATTATCTGTCTTTTACTTAGTGATTTGCAACAGTTCTTTACATATGTTGAATATGAATCATTTGTTAGCACATGTATTGCAATTGTCTTCCCTTTCTCTGTGGCCAACCTTTAGTTTTGACCCATTTTTAAACACTGCTGTAAGTAGAATCTTGCTTTTGCAACTTTTATCTATGAGAATGCAGATAAATTAGCTCACCTTTTTGAATCTTGGTTTCCTATCTGGAAAATAGAAATAATCCTCCCTTGCCTAACCTACATCATATTGTTGTTGGGAGCAAAAGATGAGATACTGCATAAGCCACAGTATTTAAGCCAAAATCTATAATTACAGTTTATTACTATTGTGGATTACTTATATTACCATTAGTGGGAATTAAGTTTTCTCCAGAGAAAGAAATAATTAAGCTTTAGGTTTCACAGAAAAATAGGATGGGTAAAAATTCCCTATAAGGGTGATGTCCTTGGCTTTTATCTTTGGGATCCAGAATATTTAGCTACACAGCCTATGTAGGAAAGCAATCTCTTAAGACTGATATGGTCCCAAACATGAGTCTCAACACTTAAGTAACAGGTATTTTTAGAATCTGACATTCTTTCTTCTCATTTCCTCTAAGCTCACTCACTTTCCAATGGTTACATCCAATCAGGCAAAGATGTCTCCCCCAAGAAGGTGCTGCTACTTCTCAGGAACCTGGACCCATGACAGGATGAGTCACATCTATTTTATTCCCTGAAATGAAGTAGCAATTGACTTTTTATTAAGAACTTAGTGATTTAGGGTCTGTGGGAGATACAGGAAATATTGAACAAAGGAAAATGAGGTGCTGACTCTTTGACACTTTAGGATCACCTCATCTTACCTCCTGATTTTACACCTGGGGAAACTGAAGCTTAGAGTAACTTACCTAAGCATGTACATCAAGTAAGTAAAGAACAAAAGGTTAGAATTCTGCTTTACAGATTGTAAGTGCTGGAGGACAGTGACAGTGTCTGTTTTATTCATTGCTATAGGATGTGGCCCGACAACCACAATACCTTTCAGACATCCTTCCTGTCACTTCTCAGACACACAAAGCTCATTCCCATCCTCAAAGAGAACTAACTAAATAAACACTTAACACTTAAAAAAATAAAATAACAAACAAGTGATTGATTGTTTAGAGCATGTACACAGCTGGGACAGCTTATACGGAATGATTTCTTGTGGGATTCTTCCCATGTTCCTCTGAGAATCCTTCTAAAACCACCCATACCTTAAGACAAAGTTAACCTGTGTTTTCACAGCAATATATTCTTAATTCTATCAAAGCACCATGTCTTGTATTACTTCATGTTATCGAGATCTATTCATGTGTTTCACTCCACTGGACTGTGCCTAATACAGATCTTGGTGCCTAGTAAAATGATCTCTATGTAGTGATCACAAGAGTGATTCAATAAGCCAACAAAGAGTTAATGGTTGAATTGTATATTCTTCTGTATCTCAACCTATATTCCCAGTGCTTCTCAACAAAGAAATATTTTTTTAAATGTAGAGGTTATGAATATTTTCATTATGTGTATGGATTGAATCATACTGAAGTCAGGGCTTTCAGTGGTTTCTATACAACAAAGGAAATAATCAACAGAGTAAACAGACAACCTACAGAAGGAGAGAAAAATATTCCCAGGGGAGATTTGGCAATGTCTGGAAACATTTTGGTTTTCACAACTTGTGTATATGGAGGTGGCATGGGTAGTAAGTTGCTACTGGCATCTAGTGGATAGAGATTAGGGATGCTGCTAAGCTTCCTGTAACACACAGTACAACCCCGCTGAAAAGACTTCTCTGGCCCACAATGTCAATTGCGCCAAGGCTGAGAAACCCTGAGCTGTATAAATTATGGCTAATATGTTGTCCATTGGCCTGCATAATCCTAAAGATATACTATGATTGGTTTAATAAGAAGAGATCATTGGTCTTCTTTATGGGCAAGAAGTATGAAATTATGCAGCACTCTTTCTCTAACCCTGTGGTACATGAACCCATCAGCCTCGTTCATCTGTAGAGAATCAACAGTGAGTGGTATTCTGACTTAATTGAGAAGTTATCTTTGAATTATTTAAGTTTTTGAATAACTACTTACTGTATATCCAATCGTTGCCTAGCTGGCATTGTGCTAAGGCAAAAAAGAAATAATTCCAATAAAATTATTTCTTTCCACTTTTCAAAACATCTTTACTATGTGACATTACAACTTTCCTTTTAGATAAGGAGAACATATATTATTGCCCCAATCCAATAAAGAAACTAAGGTATAGAGAAATAGATGAATATAACTCCTAGTTCTAAAGATAAGACTTCTCTCAGTAAGGTAAATGTGAAATTATTACTTGTATAAAACTGCCAACAAGGAAAACAATGAAACCCATTTGTAGTTGCCTATTTGAAATCAAAAAGGTGGTAGAAGAAAGCAGGATCAAGTTCTCCTCAGGCCCTTCTTTGGTAAGACTACCATGGGTTCAAGAAGCTCTCACTCACCCTAGAATATTATCCCTGTCTGGGAAAGTTCTATGGTGCAATTAAATAAGCACATTTCAGAGTAGTCACCTAGTTTCTGGGTGAGATATCTTATAAAACTTTATCATTTAAAATAAGTACAGAAATACATTAAAGTAATCCACATTTTAGTAAATATTTTTATTTCTCACACTGAGCCTTTAGGAGAAGGAGGCCTTACTTTTCTTAATATACTGGTGAAGAAATGAAGACTCATAGCAGTTAATGATTTGCCCAGGTGGTTGCATATGATTATGTGACTAGTGACATTTTTGTCTCATAACTCTCTCCTCTTTTTAAATCATCCTTATTGTTCCCCTACACTCCACCTTAAATTTATATAGCAAAGAAAAAAGCTGATAAAGGAAGCAAAATACTTAGAAAAGTATGATATCTCCAGGGATTGTGCATGACTCATTAAAATAACTAGATGCATCCTCTGAGAAACAGAGTCAAAGTAAAGAATGTGGGAAGATATTCTCCTTCCTGTGAACTGACTGGGTGTAAGATTCTCTGATTGACATTCTCAGATTTCCATAAGTAGACCAGAACTCTGTGTCCCTTAAATGTGGACCTCTGAGCCAAGAGGTATTTTTAAATTTTCCCTCCAAAAAACAAAAATGAAATTGCCAAAATAAATAAAGGATCTTTCCTCTACCAAGAGGCATAGTTAAGCCAAGGCAATGTTCATGGCAAAGGAAACCAACACCCACAAATTCCAGGTCTGTTTATGTTCAAGTAAATGAGGTACATTGAATTCTGGTCATTGCACCTAGAAGGGTAGATAGTCCTTGATTTAACTTCAAACAATTTTTATCATCTTCAACAAAAATTTGACATACAAGACACAGTTTTACAATAAATTTGCTGTTTTAAATTGAGTTACTCCTAAGGATATGTATCTCCTAAGAGGTTTTGAGAATACCAAATACTAACAAGTAGAACCATGCCAATTGTTCTCAGGGTCATCTCTCAGAACATAATTAGACTTTCATAGCTTGGGGGATAGTGTGTCATAAGCAACACTGTTATGTTGATAAAGTGAAGTGAACTCACTATTTCACAAGTAATACCAACAGTAATTGAGAACCTTTTTTGAAATTATACTGGTACTTGCGAAAAGAATCAAACACAATTTCACTGTTAATAGTTAACTATTGAATTCTGTAGAAGTTATCGCTGTAACTACTTAACATATGGAGAATTCTGTGCTACACACAAAAGACATAAAGAAGAATTTGAAAGGCAACCCCTATCCTCAAATACAAGACAGATACATTTCTAAAAAACTGCATACAATGGCAGTTGTTTGTACAAAGCGCCATGTCAGCACAAATGTAGGAGTGACCAATTCCACCTGGGGGACAAAAGTTGTGAAAATAAATCCCAACAAATGTTTGAGGCTGTTGGCATAGTCAGTAAGGTCAATCAATCTTAGTCCTTTAAAATGGTCTTATGAACCCTAACTAAATGACCAGTGGTTGATTCAGTGACCACACAGACTTGTTTAACTACCAGCCCATTCAGACACAAGATTGGCTGCATTGCGTAAATTTCCTTTAGAACTGTGCATTCAGTTCTCTCCTTCCATTTCACAAACTGAGGTCATGGAGCCAGCCCAGAATGTGACTAAGTCAATTCTTACATCTTATAAAATTTCACAAGGAGGAAGGATAATTGCATGGATGTGGAGAGCCAGATTTCAGGGAGGCAATAACCTCACTAGTAGCAATGAAGACAATGGACAATGTCAAATACCCAGAACTGCTACTGCTCAGCTCTGCTTCTTCCAGCACACATTTGGTCCTTTAGCCCTAGATGGGCATTATTTCATCTGTTGATCAAGAAGCATACAAAATGATATGGCTTCATGTAGTAAACCTTTGGTCTCTGGTCTGCCAGGACCAGATAAGCTTTCCCAACATTCCATGGTCCATCAATAAATATCAATGCCAAGCCTTTTTTTGTTTTTTGGGTATTTTGACAGAGTCTCATTATGGAGTGCAGTGACAGCATCATAGCTCACTGCAATCTCAAACTCTCAAACTCCTGGGATGAAGAAATCCTCCTCCTTCAGCCTCCTGAGTAATTGGGCTATACATGTGTGCCACCATGCCAGGCTAATTTTTTCTATTTTCAGTAGAGACAAGGGTCTTGCTTTTGCTCAGGCTGGTCTCAAACTCCTGACATCTAGTGATCCACCTAGCTCAACCTCAATTCTAGCACCCTCCAGAGTGCTAGAATTCACGGGTGTAAACCAGCATGCCCAGCAATGCCACGTCTTAATATTAGGACTAGGGAATCAATAAATAGTGAGCTGCAATCCCTGTCTTCAGGTATTGCACAGTCCAAGGAATAAAGAGGTTACTAAATTGGCAGTTAAAAGTGTGATTCCAAGATACTAAGCTGAGAAAAGTTTTCAATTACAGGTGCCAGAAAGCTGCAAGGTAAGGGGAAGACTTTCTAGAAATTGTATCTAAACTAAATCCTGAAATAACTGTAAGAGATATCTGAGTGCCTATGTATCTGTTTTTATCCCAGAACAATGCTGTTTTGATTATTATAGCTTTTATGGTATTTTAAATTGTTTCCCCATATTTTCAGCACCCATCTCAAATAAGGAACAATTGGGGACTTCCTGAACCACAAACCAGAGTTCTGGACCAGGTTGTCTTTTTGCCTAACATAAGTTCAACTGATTCTAATATCTTAAATATACACAGAGAAAGAAGTCAGACACAAATGGTGACATATTATAGGATTCTAGTCATATAAAATATCTAAAATAGATAAAAATCCATATGTACAGAAAGGAAATCAGTGGTTGCTAGGGGGTAATGGAATGGGAAAAATGGGGAGCAAGTGCTTAACATTTTCAGGTTTTGTTTTAGAGTCACAAAAATATTAATATCATGGAATTTAGATAGAAATAGAAATCCTACGACACTGTAAATTCTGTACTAAATGTCACAGAATTGTTTATTTAAAAATGACTAATTTTATATTAAGTGAATGTCATTTGGATAAATTAAAAAATATGTACAGGGAAGAAATCATCACATCCAAGACAGGAGACCCCACTTCCCCTTGGATATAGTTTCCATCAAGATTAGAGGGTCTCATTTAGAACTGAGGGATATTCAATTTCTGGTCCCCCTCAATCCTTTTAGGAGACCCTTACACAAACACAATGCTGAGCCTGACAAATCAGTGTGACAATTAGAGAAACTGTTGAACCTTAATAATAAAGTGAATTGAATGTTTCTTTTTAAATTTTAGTCTTCATCCCATAGAATCTCTTTGACAAAGTAGTGATTTCATGGAGGAGGAGGCAAGCATAGAGGTGTTTATGTTCCTGACTATCTGGAAGTTTCATTTTCTTTCTCTTAGAGTCAGTTTTTCCATAGCTTGAAGGTCTTTTAGCCAAAGCTAGGGCAGTTGTTGTGGGGAACCACCTTATGGCCTCCCCTCCCACAGTAAGCTATCCCACTGGCTCTCCAAGGACATGCTGTGTTTATAGCATATCTATTTCAAAGATCGGCTAATTGCTCCACAGGCTGCAAAAAGTGCACTCTCAAATCATAAAAGGGAAACACACTGGCTTTTCCCAGGCCACAAAGCATGACCAAGTTGATTAGGGCTCATAATTCACACTCCTGATAGCTAAGCTTGATCCTCCAAGAAACAGCTGCCCTATAAAAGTGGAGACAGAGAGCGTATATCACACTGTTCAGGCAGCCGTAGTCACAGCTTTGCATCCACAATAAATGGCCTCTGCCATGACTGGCCAGGACTGCACTGTAAGTGAAACAATAAGAGTAGAAAATAGCCTTTATTTATTGATTTCACCTACCCTTAACATCAAATCAAATCCCAGCCTATGCAGTTCACAGAATCCGAACAGCTAAAGACAGAAAACACCTCAGTGGGCAAGTGATCTGTTCCCAGGAGCTGGCATTGGACATTCCCCCACAGGACACATGTCAATGTCCAGATCTAGAATATTTGGAGGGAAGAAGCAATCCAGGTCCTGCAGTAACACACACCTTACAGATGAAGGGCCTCACCAATACCTGTTAGAGTTCTGAAGGCTCAAAAAAGAACCACCACTGTGAGCAGAATGTAATAAAAAGAAGAATCTTGATAAAAGTTACACAAAGAAACTTTTTTCTTTGGTCATTCATGTCAAGCTGAAAGAGACAGTGTGAAATAAACTGTTTTGTAGCTTAGGAGACAGTCATATTCCATAGGAAAACCATGTGAGTGAATTCTTTTCTGGTGCAGATAAAGCCATCTTAGATTCTATGTGCTGTGACAGGTCTTTCTCTTGCTAATGAAGGGCTCTAACATGATACTACATGTCAGTATGTTGGGCACACAAGCTTTAGAATTGCCCAGAAGTTGCTTTGAATCATAATTCTATTACTTCATGCATTCATTCATTCATTCAATCATCTAATAGATATTTCTAAGTGCCTACTGTGTGCCTGAAAAACAGTGGACAAGATAGGATCCTCCTCTCAAGCTTATTACCCAGGAATTATGAAACAAGAAAGTTAGCATCTTGACAGAGCTGATAAGTGCTGTGAAGAAAGGTGAAACAAGATAGGGACTATGAAAAGGAGGGAATTGACCAAGAGGCCAAACCAGGATTCCTAGAGGAAGTGATATATAGCTGAGACGTAAAGGCCATGTAGAAATTAACAAATAAAAATGTGCATGCTTGTATGTTACAGAAAAATGGGAAACAGAAAGAATATATGAAAAAAAACTCAGAATATAAAGAGTATCAGGACTTCGGAGAAAAATGAAATAGACCTAAACTCAGTAGTATCATGAAAAAGAGTTTTATATATATTTAAATATTATATACATGTATGTTTTATATATTTGTAATATATATGTTTATATATTTATATATGTCTATATATTGTATTTTATATAAATATTATAAACATTATATGTAGTATTTTATATAATATGAATATATATAAAAATTTATATTAGTTTCTATATACATGTATAATGCTCAGTACCTGAATACTAGTAATGAATTCTAGTATAGTAATAACCATAACAAAATATCCACTCACTCAAAATCGAAGTAACTTTTTACCTTCCTTTCATCTATGTGTTCCAGTGTTTTATGAAATGTTTTTTGTAAATTCGGGTACAAAGAATTGATTCAATATTCCAGCTTTTGGGAAGTTAGAGAAGTTTTATTTGTTTAATAAATTAGTCAACATATATTTACTGAGCATCTTTTCTGTGCTGTTCCCTCAGATTGCCATTGGAGATACAATGATGAAATGTTAATTGAGAAAAAGAAATAGTTAATTAAATTAAGTATTGAGCAAATTACTGGGGTTCAGCACGGTTTGGAGTTTATGGCAGAGCATATCAGTTGCTGCCAACTATCCTCTTCTTTTTCTTTATGAGAAGAATTCTAATTTTTTGTCCTAATAATGTTCTGTTTCATGATCTTGGTGTCATTTGCATAGATGAAATTAGTTTGAGAAAATTCACCAATATGTAAACTTACTTGGGCATATTTTTGCCTGGCTAAAAAGGTTACATTTGTAAGACTCCCTTGCAGCTACATATATAATATTAGTATTGATGACTTTTAGTCCATGAAGAATAAACACAGATACCTAGTGGTATTACCAGTAAATCTTTTGTTGTTTGTTTGTTTTGAAGAGGTAAGATCTCACTCTGTCACCCAAGCTGGAGTGCTGGATCATAGCTCACTGCAGCTTCAAACTCCTGAGCTCAAGTGATCCTCTTGACTTAGCCTATGTAGCTTGACTACAGACACGCCACCATGCTCATTCACCTCTCTCTTTCATTCTCTCTCTTTCTTTCTTTCTTCCTTTATCTATTTATTAAAGATTAGGTCTTGCTCTGTTACTATAACTAGTCTAGAACTCCTGGCCTCAAGTAATTCTCCTACCTCAGCCTTCAGAGTAGCTCAGATTACAGGTGTGAGCCACCACACCTGGAAGTAAGTCTTTTTAAATGTATATGAGAATAATCTTCCCCAATTCCCTCCTCAATCCTGAGACCTAGAAAAACATAGGAACATTGGCTATATTGAATCATGAGTACAAGAGCTGTATTCTAGAAATACTTGAAAGGATAGCTAGAAGAAGCCTTGGCCCTGCTAACATCTTTTAATAATTGCTATACCTCTAGATTTAGTTCATGTAAGGGAGGAAGTGATCCCTTTATTTATTTTGACACAACCTCACTCTGTCACCTGGGGTAGAAGTGTCCGGGTGGCATAACTCAAAGCAACCTCACACTCTTAGGCTCAAGATATCCTTTTGCCTCAGTCTCCAAAGTAGCTGGGACTATAAAACCCACCACAACACCTGGCTAATTTTTCTATTTTTAGAACAGATGGGGTCTTGCTCTTGCTCAGGATGGTCTCAAACTCCTGAGCTCAAGTAATCCACCCACTTCAACCTCCCATAGTGCTAGGACTATAGGCATAAGCCAACACACCTGGCAGAAATGATCTTTTCAAAAGACCTGTTACTTTTGATTTTTCTGTCAATTCAGCTGAAATTAATATTAACTTATATAGGGTTCAAGTTGAGTTCTGTTCAATCCTTGCTTTCAAAGCCAGGATAACCCAAGTGATTTAAATATATATTTATTATATATTTATATATAAAAAAATAAATATATATTTAAATCACTTTATATATATGTGTGTGTGTGTGTATATATATATGTTTCCTAAAAGATCAATAGAAATAGCAGAACACTCACAGTCAAATGCCTCCACATTCTCAAATGTAATATGGACATTGAAAGACTGTTTTCTCCATTGTTAGAACTCTTTCCTGGCAGTAACCCAGGCTGAACCTAGTTAAACAAAAATGGAATTTATTGGAATGCTGTCAAAGATATCACAAAATAAATTGATACGCTAGTGTTTGGGCTTAGAAACAAAGCAAAAATCAGAGTCAGAAATCAAGAATAGGATTTAGGCAATAAGAGCAATTCTATCATCTCATCAGAGTGACATAGCTGGCTGAAGGAATTCATCCACTTTTCTCTGCTGTGATGTCACTTGATTCAACACACACAGTTCAGTCTGACTAAGTATAGATCACAAACCCTTTGGCTTCTTTGAAGCAGTGAGAGCAAAAGCCTGAAAGGAGGAGAAACCACCACCCTTTGAGGACCTCTACTTCTCTCTTAGGATGGCAGAGGACATAAATTTATAGTTCCACTGAGAATGCACAAAATGAGGGCTACTTAGGTCCCTCAATTAATGGATGCAGGGTGGTCATAAATCAATAAATATCCACTCTTTATTTCTTATTAGGTGGTTAGGGATAGGATAGAGATAAAAGCTCTAAGAACCAAAACTTACTTTTCAAGTATTCATTGCTATTATAATCTTCAATATAAGATTTATGAAAAAATAAAGTACCTGAAAAATCATGGTCATTTAAAATTTTGAGGAATTTCTTCCTCTACTAAAGAAATCATTTTATTAGTGCTTGGCACTAAATTCATATTACGTTTTTCAAATTAATAGTGAAGAAGGTGTGCAAATAAAGTTAGTAATTAACCAATAAGTAAATAGCAAGTCTCCTTTTTTACACAGGTTTGGATGTTCACTTTTCATATTGGGTGGGCTTTAGAGAGGATCATGAAGAATGGACCAAAGTCATCACCTAGAATTGGATTCTTAACAGTGGTCATTAGGGGAATGAATAGATTATATTTGGTTTTTAAATATATATGCACATACATACACATATATGTAATATATAATATAAATACAACAAATATATACTTTATATATCCTTCATTTGAGAATCTTCCTATCAGTTGCTAAATGGTACATGGCCAAGAATCCTTATTTTTAATCTGAAAGGAGTTCTTAGTCTGTGAAACCAGAAATATCTGGGTTCAAATTCTAGGTACCCACCATAGGTTCAAAACTGTGCCAATAAATGTAGACTATTCTAAACCAACATAAACTCATAAACCATTCCCTATTCTTCAGGAACTAAGACCTTCACATAACAGATAAGAGCAGGTGTACCAATTAAACTACCATGGGTCCCCAAATAACCAAACTGCTAGTGTTAAGTTAAACAATATAGAAATGGTTCATGATGGGAGGCCAAGCCACATGGATTGCTTGAGCTCATGACTTCAGGATTATCCCTTCTCTAAAAAATAACTGGGTTAATTGGTGGGTGCCTATAATCCCAGCTACTTGGGAGGCTGAGGCAAGAGGCTCGCTTAAACCCAAGAGTTTGAAGTTGCTATGAGCTAAGATGCCATAGCACTCTAATGAGGGTGACCAAGTGACACTGTCAAAAAAGAAAAGAAAAAAGAAATGGTTCATGAGGTTAATGGGAATAGATATCTAGAGGTAAGGCAGGTTTCAAAGTTGGCTTAACGCAATGGCTTTGGTTGCTTTTCTCTCTGGTTCTCTTGGTTTGGCCTTCTTCCATGTTTTGGCTCCTTCTACAGGCCAATATCTTTTGTGGTTATAAAATGGCTACAAGTCAGGGCGGCACCTTTGGCTCAAAGGAGTAGGGTGCTGGCCCCATATGCCAGAGGTGATGGATTCAAACCCAGCCCCAGCCAAAAACTGGAAAAATAAAATGGCTACAGGTATTCCAAACCAGGTGAACAAATATAATATCTATACAAGTAATATCATTCCCAGTTTACCTTTTTTACCCTCTAAGAATACCCTGTACAATTGAGTATTTCATAAATATCTCTTAGATAGCAAAGTGATTAGAGAAACCATTAAATGATAATTCATGACAGGCATGATTATGTGAGCATTTGTGGCAAAATAAGCATTAGATCAAAGAAAGAAATTATAAATTAAGGGGTCTCAGAAAGCTTCTAGCATACTTCAACTAGATAGAGGGATACAGAAATAACAGTTCAAGCATACAGTGGCACTTGTTTGAAGTAAAGGAATTCATCAATGATAAAACATGCAATTTCAGAGAAACTTTTCATATATCCAAGAGGTTTCATATTTTGTTTCCATGGAAACTCTTTTCCTGCAGAATCTCAAATTACCTGATACAATAATGGTCATGACCACCTAACATAAGATTAATATGTGTAATGTAATTGAGGCTTTAAAATTTCAAGCAATATACACTCATTATATTTTGTTATTCTCCATTAGTTTTCCAGTTCTTTAAAACATCCATTGATAAGTTAATTTTAACTGCTTATGTTCTATTTAAAACCCTAAGTTATTTTTAGGTATACTAAAAGTAACAGTCTAAAGAGGAATGAATAGCACAATGGTCAAAAATTACATTAGCCTAGTTGTCCACGAAGAGCCACTAGTCATTCCGAATACCATTCTGCTAGTTAGATTCTGGGTAATATACAAACACTGAAAAAATATACAGGCATATTTTGTTTTCTTGTGTGTCACAGAGATTGTGGTTTCACAAATGGAAGGTCTGTAGTAATACTACATTTACCAAGTCTATGGACACCATTATTTCCATAGCATGCACTCACTTTCTCTGTATCACATTTTTGTAATTCCCACAATATTTTACATTTTTAAGTATTATTGTACCTGTTATGTTAATCTGTGATCAGTGACCTGTGATGTTACTTATGTAATTGTTCAGGAATACCATGAATCATACCCTTATAAGACAGTGAACTTACCAACAAACATTGAGTGTGTTGGGACCACTCTGCAAACTGGCCATTCCTGCATCTCTCCCTTTAGACTCCCTATTCTCTGAGACACAAAACTGAAATTAGGCCAACACATAATTCTTAATTGGCCTATAAGTGTTCAAGGAAAAGGAAATGTTGTGTCTCTCATTTTAAATCAAAAACTAAAAATTATTAAGCTTAGTAAGGAAGAAGTCCAGAAAGGCAAGAGAGGCCCAAATCTAGGTTTCTTCTGCCAGTTAGCCATGTTTTAAGACAAGGAAAAAGTTCTTGAAGGAAACTGTGTTACTCCAATGTACACTTACATTGTAAAAATATAAGAATAATTTTTTAGTCCTCTATGCTTTTTTGTTTACTTTTTGTCAGGATATTTACCCATGGCAAATTCTAACTACAGTACTGTATAATTATATACAAAAGTTTATTTATTTATTTATTTGAAATTAGAGTAAATATACATTTTTAAATTTAACATGTTGCCAGACAGTGTTCTATTAACTCATTGAATGTGCTTCTTTGGTCTTATGTTACTCAATATTGATGCCTGAAAAAAAGTGATAAGGAAGAAAATATCCTCATTGCTGATACAGAGAAGGGTTGAGTAGTCTAGGTGGAAGATCAAACCAGCCATGACATTTCCTGAAGCCGAAACCTAATCCAGAGCAAGGCCACAAGGTCCCAAGAGAAAGATCTCTTCAATTCTAGGAAGGCTGAGAGAGGTAAGGAAGCTGCATCAGGATAGTTGGAAGCTAGCAGAGGTTAGTTCATGAGGTTTAAAGGAAGAAACCATCTCCATAGCATGAAAGTGCAAAGTAAAGCAGCAGGTGCTAGTGGAGAAGCGATCCAGAAGATCCAAGATGATTGTTGCAGATGACCACACTAACAACAGATTTTCAAGGTAAACAAAGCAGTCTTCTATTGAAAGACAATGCATCTAGAACTTTCATAGCTACAGAGAAGAGAAATAATTAACTGGCTTCAAATCTTCAAAGGACAGGGTATGGTGGCATGAGTCTATAGATCCAGCTGTCCTAGACGCAGAGGCAAGGGGGTTGCTTGATCCCAGAAGTTTGAGGCTATAGTGCACTATGATCATGCCATAGTACTCCAGCCTGAGTGACAGAGTAATAATCTGTTTTTTAAAAATAGTTAAAAATGTAGGGACTGGGAGGTCAAGGCAGGTGGATTGCCTGAGCTCACCAGTTCGAGACCAGCCTGAGCAAGAGCGAATACCTCTCTAAAAAATAGCCAGGTGTTGTGGCAGGCACCTGTAGTCCCAGCTAGTTGGAAGGCTGAGGAAAGAGAATCACTTGAACCCCAAAATTTGAGGTTGCTGTGAGCCATGATGCTATGACACTCTACTGAGGGCCACAAAGTAAGACTTTGTCTCAAAAAAACAATTTTAAAAATTGATAAAATATTTCTGCTCACTGATAATACACCTGGTCATGGCAAGAGCTCTGATGGAGATGTATGTTTTCATGTCTGCTAACACAACATTCATTCCGCAGCTCATGTATCAAAGAATAATTTTGATGTTCAAGTCTTATTATCTAAGAAGTACATTTCATAAGGCTACATCTGCTATAGACAATCATTACTCTGATGGAACTGGGCAAAGTAAACTGAAAACTTTCTGCAAAGAATTCACCATGCTAAATGCTATTAAACACATTCATGATTCATGAGAGTAGGCAAAAATATCAACATTAACAGGAATTTGGAAGAAGTTAAATTCAACCGTTTTGGATGACTTTGAGGGGTTCAAGACTTCAGTGGAGGGAGTAACTGCAGTTGCAGTGAACACAGAAGTGAAACCTGAAGATGTCCTGAATTGTTGCATTCTCATGATAGAACGTGACTGGATAAGTTGCTCTATGGATGAGCAAAGTGGTTTCTTGAGATGGAACCTACTCCTGCTGAAGACACAGCAAACACTGTCCAAATAACAACAAAGGAATTAGAATACCATGTAAAATTAGCTGATAAAGCAGAGTCTGAGAGGAGGAGCCAGTTTGGAAAGAAGTTGTACTGTGGGTAAAAGGCATCGAGCAGCATCATGTACCACAGAGAGATCTTTTGTGAAAAACAGAGCAAATCAATGTAGCAATTCCTTGTCTTATTTTAAGAAATTCACACAGCTACTCCAGGGTTTAGCAACCACCAAACTAATCAGTCATCAGCCTTCAGCATTGAGTCAAGACCCTCCACAGCAAGAAGATTCTGATTCATTGAAGGCTCTGATGATCATTAGCATTTTTCAGAATAAAATATTTTTAGATAAGATATTTACATTGGGTTTTAGACATAATGCTATGTCATGCTTACTATTCCACCACAGTGTAAAAGTAACTTTTATATGCAGTGGGAAATAAAAAAATGTGTGTGTGTGTGTGTGCTTGTGTGACTCACTTTATTGCAATATTCATTTTGTAGCAGTGGTCTAGAACTGAACCCACGAGACATGCTTATGATTATTTTCTCGGAAGCTATTGACACTTTAAATTTTTCTCCCTCAGTTGAAACAACGCGGTATGCCAGGAAGCTTCTTGGTTATAGTGTAAAGAGAAACACAAGTCCAATCTTGAATTTTGTGAAAATTACATAATTTATTTGAACCATGGTTTTTATATGTGTTAAATCAGAGGTTTTAATCACCACTGTAAAGAACTTTTGTGACACTAAAATTACATAAGATTAAAGTGCTTTTTATGGACACAGAGATGCCTGAGAATTATTACGTCTTCCTGCCTTAATTCAATTTGGCCTGTTTCCCTAATATATTTCAAATTTTAGAAAAGGCGAAGAAAATGAAACAAGTATTAAGAGCTGACTTTATGTCAGGCCTACAACATTATTTCATCTCACAAAATATTTAGGTTAAGAATTTAGCTACCATTTCATTATGGTATTGCAGAAATGATAGAATAGTAGTGTTGTAGGGATGGCCAATTTTTTGTTTGTTTGCTTTTTATTGTTGGGGATTCATTGAGGGTACAAAGAACCAGGTTACAATGATTGCATTTGTTAGGTAAAGTCCCTCTCATAATTGTGCCTTATAACAGGTGTGTCACACACCATGACCTTCTCCTTCCCCCACCCCCCACCTTATACTAAGTCATTAATTGTTTTTGTATCAGAATTGAGTACCTGGGATTCATGCTTCTCCATTCTTGTGATGCCTTACTAAGAATAATGTATTCCACTTCCATCCAGGTTAATGCAAAAGATGTAAAGTCTCCATATTTTTTAATGGCTGAATAGTATTCTGTGGTATACATATACCATAGCTTATTAATCCATTCCTGGGTTCATGGGCATTTAGGCTGTTTCCACATTTGGCAATTGTAAATTGAGCTACCATAAATAGTCTAGTGCAAGTGTCCTTATGGTAAAAGGATTTTTTTTCCTTCTGGGTAGATGCCTAATAATGGGATTGTAGGATCAAATGGGAGGTCCAACTTGAGTTCTTTTAGGGTTCTCCATACTTGCTTGTAAAAAGGTTGTATTAGTTTGCAGTCCCACCAGCAATTTAGAAATGTTCCCTTCTCTCCACATCCATGCCAGCATCTGCAGTTTTGAGATTTTGTGATGTGGGCCATTCTGGCTGGGGTTAGATGATATTTTGGGGGGATGGCCTGTTTAATAAAACTGCCAGACTGGGACTTTATTTTTGACCTGTGTTTAAGGTTTCTAATTTTTATTGTATGTGTCAGGACTCTTTGTTTCAAAAGAGAGAAAACCCAACCCAAAGTGACTTAAAATATACATGAAATTATATTTGCTTCACGTAATTTAA
Source organism: Galagoides demidoff (assembly GCA_963574575.1). Taxonomy (NCBI): domain Eukaryota; kingdom Metazoa; phylum Chordata; class Mammalia; order Primates; family Galagidae; genus Galagoides; species Galagoides demidoff. The sequence goes on from CAUYQV010089446.1 coordinate 52,299, forward strand.
AATCCAGAAATAAGATGATATTCAAAGTTGTTTTTTAATACTTGGATTAGGTTTTTAATTTTTTTAAATACCTAATTGGCAAATAAATATTATATTACTCAAGGTATACAGCATGATGATTTGAGACATGCATACATTATGTACTGATTACCACAGCTAAATCAATCAACACATCTGTCACCTTCCACATTCACCATTTTGTGTGTGTTTTGGTAAAGACACCTAAAATCTCTTCTATCAAGTTTCAGGCAAACACAATATTATTAACTATATGAGAGAGTATCTGATCATGGATGTGGATGTGAGTGTAGACATGAACTTCGATATAGACATAGAGAAAGCATGTTGAATAATCACAGACATGTATGTAAAGTTACATTTGGTAACTACAGAGAACCATCAATAAAAATGATCTAGAATACTACCACTCAGACATAATAACTCAGCATTTGGCTGTATATATACACCATACAAATGTTTTTACATACTTATCTTACTATGTATAACACATGTAATTACTTTTAAAGACTAAAATACCATCATACACTTTATCTCCATGTTTTCTCTTTTTCACTTACCAACATATCACAAGCATTTTCATGTACCTCAGGTTAGAAATCCTTGGTATGTATGTATATATTATTATTACTCTAAAGCACAAGTTTTAATAGATATATACAGTACATGCCATGGATATATCATAATTTATTTAAGCAACTATTTGTTGTTACACAGTTGTCGATGGTGTCCATGGGATATTGGTTCCCAAGAGCCCTTGAAGATAACCAAATCTGCAGATGATTAAGTCCCTCCTATAAAATTATGTAGCATTTATATAACCTATGCACATTCTCCTATATGCACACATATTTTAAATAATCCTTAGATTACCTACAAATACCTAACACAATGGAAATACTATTTAAATAGCTGTTACACTTACTGTTTTTATTTGTATTATTTTTGTTGTTGCATTGTTATTTTTGTTATTTTTAAAATATTTTTGATCTGTGTTTGTTGGGAATCTGAGGATATGGAGGACCGGCTATAGTTTTATTATCATTTCCTAATCTCTCTTTTAATCTCTTTTTCAAAAACTGCTAAATTCATTAACTGAATCCTGACCCTGAGTTTTAGACTCTAAAGTCAGACAAATCCAGGCCAACGTTGTAACTTCCGCACTTACTAGTTGTGTGACTATAGGTAATTTATTTGCCTTCTCTGACCTCAGTTTCCTAGTAATAGCAATAGTACTTTTCACATAAACCTGTAGTGGTAACTGTAATGTATACCACTTTACACTTTACTATAATGTAAAGTGTCTAACACATGAAAGGAACATAGCTACTATAATCATTATAATCATCACATCAATAAGAATGGAGAGTTTCTATGTGACTAGGAGTAATAGTTCTTCCCCAAGCCAATCTCATTTCCAGGAGATTGCTGGAAGAAATGACTTAAATATAAGATTTACCATACTAGATGTGTCTTTTGTTGTCTGAACCAATCTTCACATCAAAAAGTAATAGGTAACTTACAAAATAGCATATTTTCAAAGTCAAAGACTGTTGACATTATCAACCTATAAAGATTATCAGTCATTTAAAACATTAAAAACCTATTCTAGAAAGATAATGATGATATTATTGGATTTTTAAATGTAGTTTTGAAAATGGCATTATTTCTGAAAATAGAAATTTACTGCCTTCCAAAAGGAACAGATGTACTTATCTTGAACCCTTCTTGTATATATGGAGACAATTGGGGAGAACTCATGTATCCCCATGATACCAAGCACATCTGAGTCCTAAGGGCTACTTCTTAGTAGTCTCTACAGAAAAAGAAAAAAAAAATCTTGACGATCAAATGCTAAAAAGATTCAATAGCCAGGAGATCCCAAGTAAGTAGAGAGGCATTTGGAATACTTGTTTATTGTCATTCTGAAAAGCACAATTACATAGCAGGCCAGGGTTTCTCAATCTTGGCACTCTCCACGTTTAGGGATAGATGATCCTCTGTTGTGGGAGACTCTCCTATAAGTTATAGAGTATTTAGCAGTAGACCTGTCCTATACCCACTATATGCAACCCTTCCTCAGTTGTGACAATTAGAATTGCCCCAGGCCTAAGCAAATGTCCTCTGGGAGATGAAAGCAATCCTGATTGAAAACCATTGACCCAGGCTGAAACAAAGTCACACTGGTAAGTCCCATCCTTAATTCTCCTACATAGACAAATATTAGAAAGTACTGGGAATATTGCAAGAAATGATCTCCACCTTTATCCCAAGGCCCAAGCTCGAATCATAGAGAGCAGACATGAAAATCAAAACAGAGAAAGAATAGAGATACTTTCATCATACAATGTGTCCTGCAGTCCCCCTCAAATAATACTTCATTATCTTCATCTCTCCATTACCCACTGCCCATCCTATTTGGTATGAACTCCAATGAAGAAATACTCTAAACCTAAGGCAAGGGAGAGAAAGTGGAATGAGGAGAGAGGCTGTGGGGAAAATGGACCCTACGGCTATGTTGGAGAGAGGCAATGAGAGAAATTCCAAAGAGGAGAGATTGCCCTTGTCAAGAGAAGAGGGTGGTGTTGTGGGTTGAATTGTAGTACCCCAGAATTGTATATGTTGAAGTCCTATGCCTCAGTATCTCAGAATATCTTTTTATTTGATCATAGGGTCATTGCATATGTAATTAAATAATATGAGGTCAATTGGAGTAAGGTGGGCCCATAAGCCAATATTGCTAGTCTCCTTATTAACAAAGAAAATTTGGACACAAATACATACTCAGGGAAAAGGGCACCATGTGAAGATTGGCGTTTCCTGCCATGTGCCAAAGAAATAACCAAAGCTAAGACAGAGGCCTGCAGCTGATCCCTGCCCAGCACCTCCAAAGGGATCATGGCCTTAGCAACACCTGTCATAGACTTCTATCTTCCACAGTGAGGAGATGATAGAGGTGTGCCCTTAAGCCACTCAGTCTGTGATGCTTTGTTAGGGAAGTCCTCACAAATAGAAGGTGGGCATGACCTTCAGAAATGTAGTCATTCTAGGTGAAAATTTGGAAAGGAAACTGATTAAAATAGAGCCAATCACAGTTTTCCACTAACTTTGATTTGATATGGGCTGAAATATCCAGTTCAAACCAACAATAAATAAGTATTTATTTCTACATTCTTCTGGAATCAGTGTCTGGTAGAAAGTAAGACTTTTGCCATTTCCCTTTCTACTAAGTGTTGATTTGTGGTGGTTACTACAACTCTGGCAATATAGCATCACATTTAAATATTTTGGGTTCTAGTATTCTGTGCCCCCTCCTTTGGAGATCAAGAAAGTCAAGTTTAAATTCCAAATTGGTCACCTACAAGAGAAGAATCAATCAGATTTAGGAATATAAAGAGCCAAAATTTGGGTAAACCATATGGTTTCCGTTGATTTTTTTCTTTCTTTCTTTCTTTCTTTCTTTTTTTTTTAAAGACAGAGTCTAACTTTATCACCCTCAGTAGAGTGCTGTGGCATCACAGCTCACAGCAACCTCCAGCTCTTGGGCTTAGGCAATTCTCTTGCCTCAGCCTCCCAAGTAGCTGGGTCCTTTGATTTTCCAATCATGATCAAAGCCTCCAATTGTACTCTCACCTCACTGCAAAGTGCTTGCCCTTATAAAGACTCACCTGTTTCTTTCAACAACACAGAGAAGTAAAAGGGAAGGCTTTCACCATTGCACAAATGGGAAAACTGAGTCCTAGAGAAATTATGGGACTTCCCCAAAGGTACTGACACAGCTAGTTGGAATAGGTCTGGTATCCTTTCTCTATACCAGAATGTTTTTCTGATCATGAGAGAAATGTGCCAGCACCTAGAGAAAAAAAGATTCACTCTGCCCATTCTTTTTTTAAAAAGGACATTTGATTTACTCTTATGTGCTCTTCAGGACCTGAGCCATCTTTGGAGTTTAATCCAGACTTAAGATCTTGATTGCAACCATGGCCTTTTGGCTTCTTGACTCTCCTATTAACTTACCAGACTTGAGTCATAATTGCAGAAGATCTCGCATGGGATCTTTGACTCAGAAGAGCCTCATAAAATCTCTTCTGGGAAATTGGGCTCTAAAGCCAAGTTTCACACAATTGAGGGATCTTTACAGAGTCCAGGATGAATGCTACCAAAATGTTACTCATCCCCACCTCTTACCTAAAGGCCTTAGTATAAAAAGATGCATTTCTCATGGAAGTGCAGTGGTCTTCATACCTCCATTTCTCTTTGCCAAACAGGGTCAGAAAACTAGCCCAGAATGTAAGCTTATGGTTTATTTTTATAGATCCACAAAATGTTAGTCCTGGAGATGATCTAAAAGATAATCTGGTTAAACACTGTCTCAAGCTAGGGACATTGAGACCCTTGAATTAGAGCCAATTTGGCCAGTACCACATAAGGAGTAGATAGTAAGACTGATATTATAATCTAGGATTCCTAATTCCAAATTCAATGTTCTTTCCAATATGCTAGCCTGTATCAATTGACCCACACATTTTCAAAACATCACATTGACCATCTACTCTCTCTGTTTTTAAATCAAAACATTAACTAATATGAGGTGTGATTTGTCAACTATGGTTGAAAACTCAAAATAATCCTAGATCCACTGTTGTCTGGCATAGTGTCCACAATAGTGAATTATTAAATTACTGATTTGTGTATTCAACAAACATTTGTTTGGAAATGACTGGATCTTATTCATTCTGATAAAATGTTAGGGGATTTTTACCATCTTCCTTTCCACTAAGGCAGTGGTTCTCAACATTCCTAATGCTGGGACCCTTTTACATAGTTCCTGTGGGTCACGACCCATATATTGAGAACCACTGTACTTAGTGTTGATTTGAAGTAATTACTGCAACTTTAGGGATACAGCATCACATCTGAATATTCTGGGTTTTAGAATTCTGTACCTCTTTCTTCAGAGATCATGAAACTCAAGTTTAAATTCCAAATTGGTCCCCTCCAAAATAGAAATCAGTGAGGTTAAGGAATATAATGAGCCAAGAGTCAGGGAAACAATATGGTTCCTTTTGATTTTCCAATCATGATCAAACACTCAGTGGTAGTCTCACCTGGCAGTCTGCAAAGTACTTATGTGTACAATGACTCACCTGTTTCTTTCAATGACACAGATAATATATGAAGGTCAGAGTACAGTAGGGGAAGGGGATTTCTACAGAATTAAAGATATACAATCACTAGAGACAATTACATAAAAAAATGAGATTCTAAGCATAAGGAAGGAGTGACTTACTACTCTAAAGGTAAGTTATGGGAATAGGGAAAAGACTTCACAAAGATGATATTGGAATTGAGCCTTCAAAGCTGGATAAGAGTCTATTAGATACAGAAGACAAAAGGATAAGCCAGACAGGAGAAACAAAAATCAAATCATAACAACGCAGAATCACCTGGGACAGAGTTGTGGCATACATACCAGGGGAAAGTGGAGACATGTCTGAAAAGTTGGGGTGGAGCCAAACAGTGAAGGGCTCTGAAAACCATGAAATAGACGTAAGGAGGTCGAGTTGCCACTCTCTGCAAAGTAGTCACAGGTTGGACATGTGCTTTGGAAAGGTCACTCTGACACTTCTGGAGATGACAGCTCAGAGGTAACAAGACTAGAGCCAGGAAGACATTTCAAAGATTTTAGTACTCCTGGCAACAGATGATGAAAGCCTAAGCTGAGGGAGTGAGGAGGAACTTTTTATATAAAGTTCATAAATCTGAAGTATACAGTTGGATGAGTTTTCATAAATCTATTATAAACTCATGGTACCATCATCCAAAGCAAAGTATTTAACATTTCCAGCACCCCTGAGGTTCCCACGGACCCTTTTACACCAACTTCAATAGAGGCAACTACTACGCTGAAGGCAACTGTTCATTAAAGAACAGTTCTTGTTGTTATTGAACTTAATACAAATGAAATTACACAGCACATACATTTTCCAACTTTGTTCATTAAACATCCTCCTGAGATTCATTTGTGTTGTTGCATTAACCAGTAGATCATTCCTTTTATCCTTGAGAAGGATTCTATTGTATGGGTATAAGAGTTTGTTTATCTATTTACCTCATGACCGACATATAGATTATTTCTAGTGTTTGGCTATTAGGAATATAGCTGCTATGAAAATTCATGTACAAATATTTTTTGTGGACATCTGTTTTCCTTTCTATTATGTAAATATCTGGGGATAGAATTTGCCTTTTTAATTCTTGCTATTCTAATGCATATGCAGTGGCATTTCATCATGGTTTTAATTTGCATTTCCTTGAACACTAATAGTGTTTAACTCCTTTGCAAGTGTTGGTATATATTTCTGTCTGTCTCTTTAAAATTTTGCTCATTTTAACAAGGTTGCATATCTATCATTATTAAGGACACAAAATGTTTACAATTGTTATATTCTCTTGAAGAATTTACTTCTTTATCATCATAAAATAATCACTTTATTTTGTAGTGATAAATAGGTATTTTGTTCTGCAAAATCTTTTTTTGTGTGTATTTGATATTAATCCAGCCAACCCAACATTCTTCTGACTGAAATTAACATAATTTACCTATATCAATCCCTTTACTTTTAAACTGCTTTTGTCTTAATATTTAAAGTATGTCTTTTTTTTTCCTTGAAGGAGAAAGGAAACCTTTGCTAAGGTTTTTCTTTTTTAATCCATTTTGGCACTCTCTGACTTTTAATTGCTGTATCTATAGTATTAAATTAAGGTGACCAGATGTCCCGCTTTTGGCAGGACAGTCCCAATTTTTAACAATTTGTCCTGTGTTTCATAGCATTCTTAAAAAGTTTTGACTTTTGGAAAGAATGCATGACAAACTAGGGAACAGTGGGACAACAGGAAGGAAATATACAGTTTTGGCTGCTGAAAGGTTAATGTAACTCCATTTGGAAATGAAAAGGCTAATGTAAACTCCCTACTCCCCTCCTGGGCAAGGTTGCCCAGGTGGACCAGCATCCCACTCCTTTGAGCCACAGGCTCCGCCTTATACATAATTCTTTTTAATGTATTATATTTGTAAATTGTACTTATGTTGAAATTAAAAATATATATATTACAATACTATTTTTGCATCCTATGAAAATTTTTGTTACTCCATATAGACCAAATTTTTAATTAAGAACCCCCCCACCCAAGACCCCCCAACACCCCCCACCCCTCATCCGTCAATGGTGTCCCACTTTACCAATGTTAAAATCTGATCACCTTATATTAAATTCAATGTGAATATTAAGATGTTTAGGTTTATATTTATCATCCTCCTTGTGTTCTAACTGCCCCCTGTATTCTTTTTTCCTTTTTCCTGTTTTTTATGCTTTTTTCAAAATTCCATTTATCTCCTTTGTTGACTTATTAGCTATACATTGATGGGGGGAAGGAAGAAGTTGCTTTAGCATTTTTACAAACTTATTACAATTAACTTCCAGCGATATTATACAACTTTCCATATAGTATAAGAAATTTATAATAGTGTAATACTATTTTCTGTTCCCTACTTCTTCAATATCACTGTTTTATATCCCACACTGTGTTATAATTTTTTTGAATAGTAAATTCTCTTTTTAAAAGACTTAAATAATGAGGAAAAATGTTATAAATGTACTTACATAATTAAGATGTTCTGGCGCTCCTCATCCCTTTGTGTAGATTGACATTTATATTAAATGTCATTGCCACTTTCCTTCTACCAGAAGACCTTTCTTAAATACTTTATTTCTTATACTTCAGCCCTGCTAACTTCTTTCAGCTGCTATATGTATAAATGAGCCTTTATTTTGCCTTCATTTTGAGAATGGGTTTGGAATTCTAGGTTGACAGATTTTGGTCTGTGAGTTTTATCTTTCAGTATTCCAAAGACAATTCTACATTGTCTTTGCATTGCTGCATCTCCCAGCTTTCTTATCCCACATGGAATGAATGGGATGCTTTTCAGATGTTTTCCTTTATCCCCAGTTTTAAGCAATTTTATTACAATATGTTTTGTAGTTTTCTCTGTGTTTCTTATGCTTGAGTATCATTGAGCTTCTTGGGTATGTAGGTCTATACTTTTCATTGAATTTTGAATATTTTTGCCATTATTTCCACAAATATTCTCTGTCACACTCTTTGTCCCTTCTTTAGCAACTCTACTTATTTGTAAATGAAGTTGTTTAAACTTATTCTATGACAACTGAAACAAAAAATATCCAGGCATTGTGATGGGTGCCTGTAGTCCCAACTACTGGGGAAGCTGAGTCAAGAGAATCGCTTAAGCTCAAGAGTTGAAGATTGCTGTGAGCTGTGACACCACAACACTCTACCAAAGGTGACACAGTCAGACTCGGTCTCAAAAAAAAAAAATCTTGTTCTACAACTGTAGTTATTTCCTATTAATTATATTCTCCTTTATTTGTTTCATCCCAAATAGTTTTCATTCTTTGACTTTGGTCTTTTACTCTTCAGTGTCTATACTATTAATTTTATCCAGTATAGTTTTCATTTTACACACAGTAGTTTTTATGTCAATAAATTTTATTTGAATCTTTTAGATATTGACTGTACTTCTGCTGAGTTTTCTGAATGCACAGAATTGTGTTATAATAATTGTCTTCGTGTCCTTGCCTGATATATCTAACATCTGTGTTATTTCTAGGCTGGCTTCATTTGGTTGGTTTTTCCCTAAATTAGAGATCATATTTTTTTATCACTTTGCATACCTAGTTTTTTTAATTATTTGATGACAAATATTGTAATTTTTACCCTGTTGGATGATACATCGATTTATAGATTTATTTCCAGTAAACACCCATGTACTTTGCTCTGGAATGCAGTTAAGTTACTTGGAAGCAATTTTATCTTTTGGAGTCTTTCTCTTAAGCGTCATTAAGTGAGACCAAAACACTTCCAAATCAGGACCAGTTATTCCCCAATACTGAGGCAACACTAGTCTGCATACTTTCATCCAGAAACATGTGAATCAAGAGGTTTTCTACCAGGCTCAACAAGCACTAATTCTAGCCCAATGTGACTGTGACATCTTGTCTCTTGTCCTTTCAAGTGGTTCGTTCCCAGGCTTCAGACACACAAGATAATCACTAATCAGCTGATTATTCAAACAAGAATCTCTGCAGATGTCTGGACTTCTATCTTTGTGCAGCTCCCTCCTTTCGAGTTCCATGTTCTTCAAACTTTAGCAACATTTTTCTCCCAAGACAGAGATATCTCTTCAACCCAAGAATCTTACCTGGCTCAGTCTAGGTTTTTCTTCAATGAATTTCAGCCTGGAAACATTCTCAAAGAAACAATATGAAGAAATTATAGAGCCCATCTTTTATATTTATGTTTTTAGGGGCCACTGACCTTTCTTAAATAATGTCTAGTGTCTTAAAAACCTTATTATCACATATGTTGTCCTTTTTTGCTATTGCTTGTGCCTTTTTTAGACAAGAGGGTAAATCTGGTTCTTGACATCTTGTCTTGGACAGTAATGTAAATCTCTTTTATTATGGATCTGTTGAAGTTATTTATTCAAGATATAATTTCTTTGTCAGATATGTTTTGTGAGTACACTGTCACACTTGTGCCCTACCTTTTCATTTTCCTGATAGAAACCTCTGGAAAGCAGAAGATTTTACTTAATTGAAGTCCATGTACCACCTTTTTAATGGTTAGTATCTTTTGTGTACTAAGAAATTTCAACTTAATCTAAAGCTATAATGATACTATACTTTGCTTTCTTCAAAAAAACTTTAAAGTTTTTACGCATACCTTTGGGTCTAAGATATATCTCTAATTAATTTTTATATAGGCTGTAAGGTAGGACTCAAGATTCATTTTCCTCCATATGAATGTCCAGTTGTTTCAGCCCTTCTATAAAGACTCTCCTGTTCTTATTGAGTTACGGTTGGCACCTTTGTCTTAAGCATATTGACTATCCTTATGTCACCAGGTCACAGTCCCTGAATTACTGTAGCTTTACAGTGAATGATGGAATCAGCCAGTGTAGGTCATCCAGCTCTATTCTTCTCCAAAGATTTCTTGGCCACTTTAAGGCCCCTAGAGTTCTATGCACACACAGCCATCTTGCCAATTTCTACAAAATTATGTGCTGGAATTGTGATTGTAATGCATTGGCTCTATGTGAATTTTGAGGTAACTGATGGGTTATGTATGCTTCAGACTCTCACTCTCATCTTGGGTTAGCAGTCATCAGTCCACAAAGCAAAATGTGTTTCACATCATTCTTCCTGCCACAAATTTCCCTGGGAAATTTCTACAATAGGAGCTACTCCCATAAAAAAAAGTTGTCTACTTATGTCTGAAGCCAGCTGAACTAAAATTCTTTTTAGTAAAGGTAGTTTTGTTTAAATTTGCATTTAGATTATAATAGAATCACAGCAGTGCTAAAATCTTGCATGTCATATTTAGATCACTCTTAACCATAAAGATATTTCTTATAAGAGACATAGAGAATGTTGAGAGACTATTAAATCATAAACCTTAAATTAATCCACATTGCAAATTGACAACACATTATTCCCATTAAACAAAGAGAGAAAACATCATTGGAGAGACTTCATAGCCAGAGTACACAGTTAATGAGGGTGCTCAGATAAGACGTATCACTTTTGTACGTAATATGCTTACTTATAACTTTCAAATGTTTTTGTATTCAGTATTTTTTCTTGAGACAGGATCCCCCCTCTTACCCAGGCTGGAGTGCCGTGGTACCATCATAGCTCACTGTAACCACAAGCTTCTGGACTTAAGTGGTCCTCCTGCCTCAGCCTCCTGAGTAGCTAGGACTACAGGTGCACAGGACCATACTTGGCTAATTTATTCTTTTATTAATTTATGTATTTATTATTTTGTTTTGGGGGTTTTTAGGTTTGGGGGTTTTTTTGATAGAGATGAGGTCCCACTGTTTTGCTCAGGCTGGTCTCCAATTGCTGATCTAAACTGATACTCTTACCTCAGCCTTAGAAAGTCCTGGGATTATAGATGTGAGAAACCATACTTGCCTTATGATATTTTATAACATGCTCTGATTCATACTATAAAGAAGTCAGAAACGTATCTCCATTTGCAGATGGCAGGACTAAGAATCAGAGGCTTAAGTGATGGGTCTGTGGTTATCAATTCACCACCAAAATATAGTAACAGGTCCTGTGGCTCATAGTTAAGCAATCTGCTATGATAATATACTCTTACTTTACAGTAGAAGGCTATTTCCAGGCACTGTTATTACTTTTAACATAAGGTCTATGAGCACTTACCTTATTTTTCGAGAGCAAGAGTAAGCTAGGGAAAATAGAGATGAGTATTTCTTTCATAGGTCAAAGAAAAAGGATGGCCACAATATTGATCTACATATCATCAAAGTAATGGATGTTTTAGGACTGGATAGGTAGAAATCTATAACAATTTATCTGGCTGTTCTGGCACTTATGACTAGTAGAAATACTGTGTTTGAGTAAGCATTTCATTTCAATCACTGTAAATCAACTGACTGCATTTTAACTTTCTTTCTAACTCATTATGTAATTTTTTTCTCACAATTTGTCTTATAAGTAGATTAAAATTAAATATGGTTCTCATTATAAATCAAAGATATCAACTTGTGATGAAAGAATGAATAGATTGATCTAGTCTGATTTATTTTTTTATCAACTAATCCTTACTTATATAGTCCGAGCCCTTTAAATAGCCCTAGTCACTTGCAAAATAATAATATTATTCCAGATACCATGTAATAAGAGCGTAAATGAAGACAGTATCAGTAGTAGTAAAGAGAAGCATCATAGTTCCTAATACATACCAGGTGTTCAGTGAATAATTGGGAATGAATAAATATGTTCATACTTAATTAACATTCATGTAATTGGATTGGTAGGACATTATGAGAGGTGGGCTAGAAAAAAAGGATGCGTCAAAGATGATTTCTGTGTTTCTACTTTCGTAATAACTGTGATAGGATACTCAGGAATATGAAAAAGATTCTAAGGAAGAGATGATGAGTGTGCTTTTAAAATTAATCAATTTTAAAGGTTTGTGGGACCTACATATGCAAGTGTATTAGATAACTGAATGGATTGGGTCTGGAGCACAAGAAAGCTTTCAGGGCTGGATATTTATACTCTAGTATCACCTTTTTATATGCAAAAGATAAAAGCCAAGGGGTAAATAAGACTTATTTATTTGTTCATAGATATGTATTAAGACATCAAACTACTTATTTTCTGGAATAAGAGGACTAGATCTCAAAATTATTAGGGGAAATCAATGTTTACAGATTATAGAGAAAGTTAACTTTTAAGCATTGATAAAGTTATTTTTTCTAAGTCAGAATGTCTTCCTATGGTTGAGGTATTTAGTTACATTACACGAACCCCAGTTGTCTTTTATACCTTTGTGCCTTCTGCACCAGCGTTTAGAGAAGGTATAAGGCCTAATAACCTAACAACATGCTTTTTATATTTATATCCTATTATCCAGTTACTGAACTACATAAGTTAGGATTTAGGTTTCTTTAAAAGACACTAATGATCTGCCTAAAATTTGTTCACATTCTCTCCTGGCAGAAGCTAACATTGTTGAGGTTTTCAATATTCCTCAATAACTCAGCTTTGGCCCCAAAGGTTACCCTGGTGAACCTATGCCCATATCAACCTCTGGAGATGTTTTTTATTATTAAACTTGGAGAGAGGAGGTGCAAGTGGGATGTAGCACGTAGAGGACAGGCATGTTTCTAAGTGTCCTAAAACATACAAAATAACCTGTAATAGCAAAGAATTATCCAGCCCCTAATTTCAACATGCTAATACCCAAAAAGTTCCTATAAAGAAGCATAAACAAACCTGTAATTTTAATCAAACTAATAGGAATGTCTACAATAAAAGTTTAATTTTGAGATGCAGATCAGGGCAGTACAGAGAGCCCCAATGAGCTTCACTTCCCGTCCTTGTAAAATTCCTTCCCCTTGAATGTAGGTCTGGCCCACCGAGTCACTTTTAATGAATGTAATATGTCAAAAATGATGTACTATCACTTTTGAAATTGAGTTATAAATAGCCTTCAATGTGGAAAATTCTCTCTTACCATCTCAGATCTCTTGTCCTAGGGAAAGCCAACTGCCACATGAGGCAGCTCTGCAGACATAACCATGTGGAAAGTGACTGAGGCTTGCCAACAATTACATGAGTAAGCTTGGAAGCAAGTGTCTCTCTGGTCAAGCCTTCAAATGAGACCACAGCTTAACTGTAACCTCATGAAAGTCACTGAGCCATGGTGCCCAATTAAGCCACACTCAGATTTTTAATTCATAGAACTATGAGATGCTACATGTTTGCTCTCTTAAACTACTATGTATTAGGGTAATTTGTGAAGAAACAGAATTATAAACAGAATTTATTGGTGGATAACTAATATAGGCAGTGACATCTATAAATATTGGCACCTGTCAACCCAATAAACTAACATAGGCCTTTGCTGCTACTATTTTCACTATTTCTATGGCAAGAATTGTGTATTTATTGAAAAAAATCTCAAGGTCCTATTTCATTGTCCTAGACACCATCCTGTATTGGCTCTATGTACTATGAATATTATTTTACACATTAGTCAGAAGAGAAAGAGTAGTAGAAAGAAAATGGCAATTGGATTCAGCCATATCTCAATTTAAAACCCAACCTCTCCACTTACTAGTGTGACCATGGTCAAATCAAATAATCCCTTTGAACCCTGGTTTTGTCATTGGCAAAAGTGCTGATCAGAGCTGTAACAAGACAGATTCAAAATACAACTGGATCATAAACAAGAAGCTACTAATCTAGGTAGGAAACTTCAGAGACAGCATTCCAGCAAAAGTGGTGTTCAAGCAAATTCAAAAAAATGAAAAGAGTTTACCAAGCAAAAATGGAAAGGAATGATGTTTTTGGCATGGCCAAAACTTATACAAATGTCTGGCACCTTTGACAGGCTGAGAGATTGTGAGGTTTAAGATGAAAGTAACAAGGGATGAGTCTGCAGAGATTAACAGAATTCTGATTATATCAGTTGCAGAGAAATGTTGAACTCATTTATAAGAATGGTTGTAACTCATTAATGCACTCAGGGATAGTGAAACAACTACATTTGTACTTTGGAATATCACTCTAACACCAGTAAAATTCATAGGATAGTGAACTCTTTTTTAAGAGATCTAAATAGTAAATACTTTGCATATTGTGATCTGTATAGTCTCTGTAAGAACAATTAAACTCTGTGGTAGTAGTGAAAATATGTAGTGGGTGGGCAGGACAGTATTTCAATTTATAGAAACAGAAAACAGGCAGTGTTCAGCCCATAGGTTTTATTAATAGTTTGGCATGCCCTGGTATAAAGTATACAAGAGGAAGCCAAGCATAGAGAATGAAAAATAATTGGAAGGTTATTTAGTTAATCACTTAATTCAATCATTTAGCAAATCTCTAAGGAATGCCTTATATGTGCTGGGGACTCTTGTAAACACTTTTGACTCAGGTATGATAAGACGGACATAGTTCCTTTTCTGGTGTAAGTCACAATATAGTAAATGAGAACAAATAAGTGTGAATAGCCTTAAGAACATGCTTTGTAAACTGAAACTCATGAAATATATACAAATATATACAAATTTTCATGATTATCGTAAATGATTCAGTTTAACACAATTACTTTATTATAGGACCTTTTTTAAAGATATGTCAAGCACATATTTACTGACTGACTGGACAGAAAGACAGAGAAATTACAGAAAGTTCCAAGCAAATAAATCTAATACAGAATTTAAGAGGCATTCCAAGAACTGTGTTGGGTATGCTCTATGTATGCTCTCATCTGACATTCAGTTTCTTTTCAAGGTGACCATTGTAGGTCCCATTTTAAAGATGTGAAATTTGGGGCCCGAAAATCTTAATCACTTCCTAAGATCCTAGAGAGCTGGAATGTAGACTCTGAAGACGGTTCCCTTCTACTTTCTCCATATTGCCTACTTGGGGAGTAACAAAGGCAAAGCAGCTGGAAGCTGGGGGCTGAAATTTTATAGCAGGGAAGTAAGCATCCCAGTTGAGATGAGCCCTCCAGAGTCCCACTGAGAACTCAGCACAGGCCTGGGAACTGAAATCAGGAATCCCAATTGCCACTTCCTGCTTCTAATCACTTTCCCTAGAGACTTGTTCCAGCTGTTCCTGAGTGGAAGGAAGGCTGAGAGAATCTTTTAAAACCCAAGCCCTCGTAATAAATTTAGACTAAAGGGGAAGAAAAATAAAAGAAGAAAGAAGAAAAGAAATTATTGGTTTAAGAAAGTAATGTTTCTCTTTCATTAGATCAAGGGCAATGGACAGAGGAAAAGAAAGTAAATTTAGTCACTTTGACTGCAGGGCTCGAGGCAATGAAGCCCCTGTTTGCCCTGAAAGCTCACCCACCCCACTTTGAGGGAATTCGGTCATGCCCAGAACTAACGTGGCTATACAAGGAAAGCTTCTGTTTCTCCCTAATGAGTTGATTATATCCTGTCAGAAGAATCATAAGGCCATCAAATGTCAAGTCAATTTTCTCAAACATATTATTTTCATAACAGCTGGGTCTGACTAACTCTTGAAACAGAGCAACCTATTGTTACATTTTACTGAGAATGTTAGAGTGAAACTCAATTAAGAAAGAAAGAAAAGAATCTTATAGGACACATGATCTTGAGTCATGCGAGTTTACAATTTAGTGTTTAGAGGCCAATTTTATTTAGATGATTTGGTCACTTAGTTCACAATTAATTCATAACGTCAGAGGAAATAAATGTGGAATGTGTCGTTTGCCCACAGAGCCATTTCCTCAGGAGGGACGGAGTGCATCTCTCCAGTTAGGACTCTACAGGCAAAGAGTGAAGGATTAAGTGGGAAGTGCGCGGCAGGAATTCTAATCTTCATCTTTCCAACACATTCCTGAATGGATCTGGTTTATCACATTCTCAAAAGACACAGGTATGATCTTGAAATGAGACAAATGGACTTTAGAATCAGACAACCAGAGCCACAGCCAGTTAGGTTCTAAGTGAATTTATAAAATGGGCTCAGCTAGACTGAATTCTCATGTCCAAGATCCGGGATAAACCAGTCATCTTTCAAGCTCAGTCTTGTTGACCAAATTCAATTCCCCTGGTTGTAGGACACAAGTCCCTGTTTCCTTGCTGGCTGTCAGCCATCAGCCTTTCATGGTCTCTTGTGTTCTGTGCTAAGTAGCCCATCTTTGAGCAAGCCATCATGTGCCACATCATTCTCATGCTTTGAATCTCCGACTTGCTTTTCTGCTGCCAGAGAAAACTCTCTGCTGGTAGAGAGCTCACAGATCAGGTGGGGACCACCAGGGTATGCTCTTTCTTTATCTTCAGGTCAATTGGAGGTCAGGACCTAAATGACTTTCACAAAATCCCTTCGGAGTAGTGCCTGTGTTAGTTTAGACTGAATGAGAGGTATGTGTATATGAGGTTCCAGGAATCTTGGGAGTCATTGTAGAATTCTTCCTACTATGCCACCAAATTATACCAAAAAAAAAAAAAAAAAGAAAGAAAGAAAGAAAGAAAGAAAGAAAAGAAAAGTGAAAATAAGGAAAAACCCTACAGAATATCAACAACAAAATTCAGTGATGATAAGAATAGGGTTTGGGTGGAGGGAGAAAAGCTCAATTTTTTGATGGGGAACCCAGCCTCTTGATAACTTCGTACAACATATAACACTTAATGTTATGTGTTGTAAAATTTGTCCAGTGTAAACATTAGTAGATGTCCAATGGGGGATGCATTTTAGTTTCTGCATCAGGAGCTTCATGACTTCCTCGCTGTCAGCCTCTGCTTGGCTCTAGATATATGATCTACCAAATTCCTCATCTTTCTCCATTTTATTGCTATTATCATTGTTGCCATTTTTATCATTGTTATTTATTAAACAATCATTTCATACCAATGTGCTAGGTAACATTCTATTTAATTCCTTCAATAACTCTCATTTACTTATTAGTGATTTCTTAATTTCAGCTTTGTGATATGCTGGGCTGAGTAGCCAGCCACAACATACTGGACTTCTGACCTGTAGAACAGTGAGCTAATAAATGGGTATTGCTTTATGCCACTAATTTCATAGCAGTTTATCACATAACAATCAAAACCTAACACAGATGGTCTAAGTGTCTCAAAAGCTAAAAGTTTCTCTGAGTTTTCTGGCCCCTGAACGGGGCTGATTTTACCTTTTCAAGCTTCTATAAGGAAAGTTTAACAGCATTAACCCTAATCACTCATAATAAACATGTATATGCCTACACTCGTACACACACACTCACAGGCTTTATCTTAAAATACCAGGATAATTGAAGCAAAGGTATATATTGTGCCTGAAGTAATTCAACAAATGCCTCCACTTTCTTTCTTCATTTTAACATGTCATCTCTTCCATAAGTTTTTGTTGGAAAAACTATTATGTGCTAGACCCCAAGGATTAACATACACATAGTCCTTCAAAGACATAGTAAACTTTGGTGAGTAAGCACTGTGATGAGGGGAATTCTAGAGGAAGACAACTTAACCCAGTCTGAGAAATAAAAGAAGGCTCTGGAAGAACTGTGCTACATCAGTCCCGACTGCAGCATGCCTTGTAAGAGGGGAAAAGAGGAGAAGCTGAAGAAGCAAGCAGAGACAACACCTGCTCTAGAGGGGAATCCCCTCTAAGGAATGTGAAATTCTTCCTGAAGTCAAGAAAAATCCTGAATATTTATAAGTAAACAAGCAATAGAATTGGCCTTGTCTTAACAAAGATTATTTGCTGGATCTTAGAGAATAGTAAGTTTGAGCAGTAATATTTGATGCTAAAGACAATAGGCCATTCCAGTAATTCAGTGAAGCAGAGAGAGGTTGGTTGACTTGAAGGAAGGTAGTCCCCAATGAAGGGCAGCATCAGAGTTTTGACAATTATTGATTTTGAATTTTGAGAACTTAGGTGTAGTAAGGGAGGTGGAAAAGAAGTCAAAGGCAATTTCCAGATATCTGACTTGCAAAATGGGTGAGTAGAAATGCCAAAAAATAAGAGGAGTGCCCTAAAGAAAGACTTTGGGGAATGAGAAAGAGGTGGAAGATGATGAGTCCGGTGACACATATGCTGGGTTTTAGGTTTTCATGGGAAAACCTAATTGGTATGTGGAAAGAGAGCTGTCTACTATAGCCAGATATGACTCTATACTCATCACAGTTCACGCAGTCTCAAACTCTTGGGCTTAAGTGATTCTCTTACCTCAGCCTGCCAAGTAGCTGGGACTACAGGCGCGCACCACAACAACCAGCTATTTTTGGGTTGCAGTTGTCATTGTTGTTTAGTTGTCCTGAGCTGGGTTCAAACCTGCCACCCTCAGTGTATGTGGCTGGTACTGTAACCACTATGCTACGGATGTCGAGTCAATATACTATCTTATTTTTATAGTAAACTGCAAAAGTATGAACTCCTTGGCAGCACCTCAAATTTCTTACAATTTTTTATTAATTCTTCCTTTAGTTGGTCAACCATCTTGGAAAGCATAGTCGATGAAAACTGGAATCTCATTTGCGTTTGTCATCCTAAATTAGTTTAGTCATCCTTTAGACGGGAGTCACCCGCACAATTGCTGCATATTTTAAGGGAAGTGAACAAAGAATTACTAAAAGATCGACAAGCCCCCTCAAAGAGTTGAACAATGGGAAGAACATGTTTTTCTGGCTTTAAACCCATTTTTCTGGCTTAAAATCCATTTTTTTACATCATTAAATAGTTAATAAGAACACCTATTACTTATATTGTGAAATTAAAGTGGGAAGATAAAAGGTAAGTGGGCGTATCAAGTCTGACTCAAAAAATAGAAGACCTTATTAGAGAAATACTCATTTACATCTGAACTCCTGAGTCTTGTAAAAATAAAAGTAACATGTGATTGTCCCATGGCTTTAGTAAAATAGTGAGCTGGAGGGAACATCTTCTAGAAACTCTCACCTTGGTTTCATTTGGTGCATCAATTTACTGAACAAATATGAATATGTGAAGTAATTAATGAACAATAACAAGTGGACACAGAATATTACTGGAGATAAAACCTTGGAGACTAGGGTAGAATAGACTTGATTTGTATTCTAGTTACACTATTTACTAGATTCTTGACCTTGAAAACTTACATATTTTTTCTACATGTCGTTTCTCACCTCTAAAATGGTAGTGTAACATAGAACTTATCTCACATAGTTGATGTCAGCATTCAATGAAATGAGCACATAAAAAATTTATAAGGTACTGGCATCTTCACTTCATAAATATCAGTAATTTTTGTTATTTTTATTTCCATTACTTATATTAGTTCATTATATGGAGGTCTTCTAACATTTGTTATTATTCTCTCAGGCTAATATTATATAATTGTATGGCACTAACCTTAAAGGCATGAGATTAAACATTTGTGAGTAAAAACTCAGACAGAATAAAAATAATGCTAGACAACATTTTTCAGTTGGTTACTATATGCTAGGTATAGTATTTGTCGGACATTTATTCTTGCAACAAATCTGAGTATGAAAACCAAGTTTAAAACAGAACTGATCTTTCTGTCTCATATCGCATTGAACCATTCCAATGTCATCAACACCCAAATGTACCAATTTGCATATTCATTTCTGTACTGACATATTTATATTTAATTTCTCAGCAACCATTTTATCTTTGAGTTTCCAACACCTGGCTCAGAGCCTGCTTCCATCATACCCAGCATGTGTGTTAAATCAATCAACTAATACACTTATTTGAACCACAATAATTCTAGATATTTAATAGAGCTCCCAACCAACATATCTAATCCTACGTATTTGTTGATCGTGTATAAAACAGGGGCATAAAAATAGTCTTCAAGTTTTAACCAGTGACCATTTTCCTACAGCAAATACGTAATGAGTGTTTTACTATGGGCTAGCACTTTGACAAGTTTTTGACATGCATTTAATCCTCAAAACTGCTTTCTGATTTGACTGTTATTATTATTGCTTTCATTTTACAATGATAAAACTCAGATTTAAGGAGGGTAAATCCAAATCACACTGGTAGTAAGAGACAAGGATTGAGGCAGAACTCAAAAGTTGTTTTCCCCACACCTATGGTCTATCTTACAAGGGTACATGTGAATCTTTCTAAATGTAGAGTATAAATGTCTTAACACAATAACTAAGAAAATGCCATGAAGGCTATGTTAACCAGTTTGGTGAAAATATTTCAAATTGTATATAAAACCAGAACACTGTACCCCAGGACTGCATTAATGTACATAGCTATGATTTAATAAAGAAAAAAAAAAGTTGTTTTCCCTACCATATTTAAATGGCTTTTCTAGCTATGGTGGTATGTTCTTTGATAGATAAAAGTTAGTTTTATAATTGGTCCAATAGCTTACTGATTCGGCTTAAAATTTTGAAGAGAAAACTGTGTTGTAATAAGCACACAGCTCAGAGCATGGAATGATGGCAGAACCCGCCAAGGGCTTTGTGGAAAATTGACTTTGGCTATTCACATTCGTCCAATTCCCAGTCCCTTAGTACCACAGCATGTAACTGGCACAATAAAATTTTAATGCAATAGACCCAGCTCATAAAGTTTCCATTTCTACCAGGATTTTGTCTAATGTAAAACTGGACACCCCAGCAACACATTTGCTGTCTGCAAGTGTTAAAACTGTGGTAAAAGCTGAATATTAACAGCATTTCCCAATTGTGCTGTCATCTGGATTATATAACAATGTGTGGATTTTATAAACACCAAATGCTCATTTTTGTGGCTGGCTTCTTACAGGACATGGCCCAAAGCCATCTAACTAAGTAAGTCGGAGACAAGATTGAGCTCAAGGAACAGTGACAGTCCCTGGCATGTGCAAAACCAAGTCAGGCAGGAGCTGCAGGAACTGAGAACTGAAAGAACCAGGAAGGCTCCCAGAAAAGCCCCACACCTCTGAGCTCTGACCGAATTGCCACAAATATAAGTGCATTTTTCTATGGTTTGACCCTGCTTTCTGACAGCATTTTGCAGGTATTTTACCATATAATTTTGCCCCAAGAATACTGTTGGGTCGTAACACTAAAATATTTGATAATGATATTGTCTGAAGGTAAATCAGTTTTAGAAGGTACACATCAAGTACTTGGAGTACTTGTTATATTAAAAATTGTTGTGTTTAGTCCCAAGAAAAAAAAAAACATTTTACCTCTGTCTGATGCATAATCTATTATTTCATGGGATGATGGAGTATTTTTTAGACATGATCCTTTTATAATGCTAGTGCTAGGAATCAAAGTAACTACAATTGCCCAAAACTAGGAACATTTGTGAAACTCAGAAGATAAAAATCATTCACCAGAGAGATGAAAAAGAAGGAGCCAAGTCACCAAATATTGTATATAAATAACCTCTCAGGAAGGAACCAGCAGAAGTAAAGAGCTGCACGGATGGGTGAAAGATCCTAGTCTCTTTAGGATGGTGTTCTGATGTTAATATACTCTACATGTCCTTTTGCAAAAAACATTTTTAAATGTACTGAAGTCAAACAGCAAATATTCACTCAGCATTTAATGACTGCACCTGAATTTGAAAAAAAGAAGGGTATAAAGACATCTCCATCACTGTTGCTGGCCTGTGCATCCTCTAATTCATTTTGAGACTAGATGTGCAAACTCATCAAGAGCTACTTAACAATATGCAAATTAAATGTCAACAGAAGTCAATTAAAAATATTCTATTAGAACATGAAATTTAAAAGCAAGTGTAATGATTTAATTAATGACTGTTAACCATTTTTTATTTGATAAATATGTATAGTATTTAGTTCTGGGGTTACAGTGAAGACTATCCTCGGGGAATTACAAGACAGTGGGGTTGTTGGAGTCAGGATACTTAGGTTGCAATAATTTTATGTCTATTCCCTGTTTCTCATGGTTTCAATGTTTCAGCTTCCTTGTGACATTTGCTTGTCCCCATAACATAATTCTGACTTTATACCCTCACTGTACTCTTCTGCCCCAATATATCCCAACCCTGATCCTGCCTCATGGCTGTTCTTCACAAATCATTTAAAATAGTTGCTCCTGCAAACTATGTTATTCCTTCCACGATGCCTATTTCAAATCCAAAGAGAAAACAACTGTTTCGGTATGGCCATGTTTTCAGAACAAGATACATCATGGGTTTTTTGTATTCTATACCTAAACGGCTACGTTAGTGTCCTCTCTGGTCCCAGAGCTCTGGGCGGGTCAGACACCATGATTGACATGATTAATACAAACATGCTATTTAAGAAACAAGTGAAATATCCAAGTATTATTGTCTAGCTTAGGGGCTGACAAAATATTTTGTAAAAGACCAGATAGTAAATTCTTCAGGCTTTATGGGCAAAAAGGCAATATTCAGGATTACATACATGACATCTCATATAATTTATTTAGGTTACATATAAGAACTTACATAATTAACCTAACAATTTATAATCCTAGAGCAGGGGTCCTATTCACTGTCCCTCAGACCATTGGAGGGCCAGACTGCAGGCCCCTGGATGAGTCAGCTGCTAAGCAGGACAGGCAGCGGCGGCAAAAACACCCAGCAGGCCGGGTAAATGTCCTAGGAGGGCTGCGTGTGGCCCACAGGCCATAGTTTGAGGATGCCTGTCCTAGAGTACTTATATAGCAACCAGTTAAAAATGTAAAAACCATTCTTACCTGGACAGTTACAGGGCCTGAAAACAGACAGGCAAAAAACCAAATTTGGTCCATACACTGTCATTTGCCAAATTCTCGTCTATCTTAAGATGTGGTATTAGAAAATACATAATGTAGTTCTCAATATATAAACTGAGATTCATGCTTAGAGAGGTGATAGGCAGCCTTAACAGATATCTACTCTTCACAGGCTCCACACTCATTATTTGCACTTGAGTCACATCTCCCACCAATGGAATTTAAGTGTAAGTAGTTCATTTGAGAGATGCTTCCAACAGACAGTGTAGAAAAGTATGGAAGTAATTAAAGAAGAAAGGTAGCTATTAAAGGATATGTTATTATGTCAGTTGTGATATAGGGACCTAGAAATTAGTCCACCTGGGGACTCTGAGAATCATCATAGAACTCACACCTCAGAGTCCCCTCACTCTGGGTGAAGTAACTCATATTTATTCAGCAACTCCTGTTAATCATTGGTTAGGGGGCCCCCAATATCATTTCACTAACACTTCTAGCCTACTTAATAATTAGGCAAAAGAGGCTTCACTGTCAGAAAAAAGGCTTCCAGGACAAGCAGTTAAAAATTAAGGCATGCCAAAATCAAGAGCTTCAGCTACATAGATTTATGTGATCCATGCAGGAGCAACATAGAAAGAAGAGAACAAATTGTTCTGGTCTTTAATAAAACATCTTCTCATTTTCTACCCTATCCTATATCTGGTCTGGATGCCAAAGAGCCTTGCCTGGGGCTTGCATAGAATATCATCATTATAAATATCATCATTTATTGATCCATTCATGGATCAATGGGGTCTTTAAAGCAGCAGTTTTGGTGCATTTAATTTATGGAAAAGAAATGAATTTATGGAGTCAGTTGTCATTGTGAAGACAGTTGAATACAACTTGCTTTCTGTCAGAAATGTATGAATTTATAAAACAGATAATTAATCTAAATAATTCAGTAAACTATTAAGAATTAAACAATCCATTAATTAATTACAGTGCTCAACTCATTTCTGAAATTTGATTCTCAGATAGATAAGATGCATAAGTTGCCTTAGGTTTGAAATCTGGGTGAAATAAGATGCTGCCTCTTTCAATATTTCTTCCTTTCCTTTTATTGGAGACTCTTTCAGGAGAAAATCTCTCCCTTGTTATCCAAAGGTTGGATACTCCAGAAGGTGCACATTGTAGGTGAGAAGGCTGTCTCTTCAGTGTAAAATAAGGCAAGAAAATTATGAGAAGAGAAATGACAGACAGCTGGCGAATTCTTGGGGAGATAATTTTAAGAAAGAGTGCATTTGGGTGTTAAGGATCTAGACATGGGAACTTAATAGGTACACCAGCTTCCTCCTCATCAGTCTGCAGGCTGTTCTGGTTGGGGATCACTACCATAAGGCTTCCCACGAGATTAACAGAGGAAGAAAGGATTTTGAAAAGGGATTTATTTACTTCCTTCTAGCTACCCTTATATAAAATAATTCATTTGAGTCATCTGGCAATCTCGTCACATTTATGTTCAACAATAATTATGCAAGGAGATGCTAGGAGCTTCTCAGAGGAAGGCGCTACCAGCATGAGAGTAGAAGTCAAACTTGAGTTGTGACTCCACTGTTTTACCTACTTATTGTGTGATATTAAGCACTTAACCTCTTTGAGTCATTGTCTACAGCATTGAAAGAGAATGCTTATAAAATGTACCTCATGTATTATGCAGAATTTTAAACAATAGTGTGTAGCAACCTATGTAACAGAATATGTAGCAACCTATGTAACAGGATGTGTAGCAGCCTATGTGATAAGATATGTGGCAACCTATGTAATAGGATTTGTAGCAGCTTATGTAGCAACATATGTAGTGATCTATGTAAAAACCTATGTAGCAACCTATGCAGCAAGGTGTGTAGGAACCCAGACAGCAGGTTTGCAGAGACAGAGTGGCAGTTACTGGATGTTAATGATCACTTTGGCAGTTGGAAATTGATCAGCTGTGGAACTCCAGTGAAGGGGGTGGGGCTCAGGGGAGGGGCAAGCCCCTCTTATGTTCTCAATAAATAGCAGCTGTGGAGGTTGCGTGGGGCGTTTCCCCCAACACATATTGGAAGGCCCACCTCCCGCAAGCTTCAAGCTTACAATCCACTGTCTGACCTGCTTCCTTGGTGACGGCACTGACATTCTGGCATAGTTAGCAGGATAGCAGACGTGGACCAAAGGGAAAAACTCAGTGTAAGTGTACCCTTTGGCAATACGGCAGGAGGGGAGTTACGTGGAGGGAAAAGGGACTCCCTGTCCAGATTTACCAAGGGACAACATAGCCTTTGGCCACCATAGGTACCTACCAAGGGGGCAACGCCACTTAAAGTGAGATCCTTGCCTATTCATAGGCGCCTACCAAAGGGATATTAAGACCTTTGGCAAATAATAAGCCACTCCCTGTCTGTCCTACCAAGGGGAATGACAATTGTAGTAGCTG
The DNA here is from genome assembly GCA_963574575.1 of Galagoides demidoff. Lineage (NCBI taxonomy): Eukaryota > Metazoa > Chordata > Mammalia > Primates > Galagidae > Galagoides > Galagoides demidoff. The sequence continues at coordinate 77,591 of CAUYQV010089446.1, forward strand.
AGAGCTTTTTAATAGCAAAAAGATTTACAGGAAAGCAATGGGTGGCTTCTGGTCCGTGGAGTCACAGCAGTTTCAGACGGGTCAGCCCCAAAACAGTTAGATGATGAAATATGTAAAATTAATATTACCTTTATTTGTTGGGAAGAATACAACATAACAGAAATCCCTTTTCTTTGGTGAAGGCTCTGACTGACTCCTCTGATGTAATTTTGTTAATTATTCTGGGCTTTTTTTCTTTTTCTTTCTTTCTTTTCTCCACCTAGCTAGAAGGAGCACTATTTGACAAGAAGAGCAAATGAAATAAACTACAGGTTTTTCTTTCATCCTGCACAAGAATGTCTTAATCAAAAAGGGGGGATATGTAGCCACCTACGTAACTGAATATGTAACAACCTATGTAACAGGATGTGTAGCTGCCTATGTGATATGTGGCAACCTATGTAATAGGATTTTTAGCAGCTTATGTAACAACATATGTGCTATGTTTCCCTGAAAGTAAGACCTACCCAAAAATCCTAGCAGGATTTCTATGCATTTGTTAAATATAAGCCCTACCCCAATAAGACCTAGCGATGGATGTGGCTATGCAGCGTATCTGCATAGCCACACCATGCATTTCAGTGCAGAGTGGTAAGGAAGACTGGAATGCCTTTTATCTGCCACAGCTCCTTGCTCCGAGCCATTCGCACTTGCACGGGTGCACATGTGGTAACTGAGGTCACAAGCATCCTATTGGGCATGTGCAAATGGCTATGGGAACGGAGTTCATGCATCACTAGCGCCTTCTGCACCAACAAAGTCCACTCCCCCTGTCAGGTTCCAGAAGATGACTTAACTGTATATGAATAAATGTAGATTGCTGTATTATTGTTAATAAAAATAAGACTCCCCCTGAAAATAAGCCCTAGTGTGTCTTCTTGAGAAAAAATAACTATAAGACAGTGTCTTATTTTCGGGGAAACATGGTAGTGATCTATGTAACAACCTATGCAGCAAGATGTGTAAGAACTCTAGAGAAAAAGGGGCAGTTACTAAACTTTAATGATCAGACTTTGGAAATTGGAAATTGATCAGCTATGGAACTCCAGTGAGGGGGGTTGGACTTGGGGTGGGGGAAGGTTCTTATTAAATAGCAGCTGCAGAGGTTGCTTGGGGCCTTTTCCACAACACATATGGGAAGGCCCACCTCCTGCAAGCTTCAAGCTTACAATCCACTGTCTGGTCTGCTTCCTTGGTGATGGCACCATAGGATAAGGGGTGTGTGTGTGTGCACATATTCAGTCTTTAGCTAAATAAAAATTTAATTTAATTTGATAATAGGATGAAATCTAAGGGCAATTATATTTCCATTGAACATTATGATTGAAATTTTCAAATGTTTTGGATCATGTGCTCTAGAATCTATGTACTTTATAATTATATACTATAAAGTAATAATGTATGCAGTATATTATTAGATCATGTACCAGGTGCTTTTCAAACTAAACACACATACATAGAACAAATATCTACTAAAATATCTGACAGACCTATCTTTTATTTTTGATTTTTTAAACAGGGAATTGGAGAATTATTTGAGAAAGCCAAACAAAACAATGAGAATAGAAAAATTTCCAATGGTGATAACAGCCTCTTCTTCAGTAATTTAGCACTTCTTGGTGCTCCTGTTCTAAAAGACATCAATTTCAAGATAGAAAGGGGACAGTTGCTGGCGGTGGCTGGATCTACTGGAGCAGGCAAGGTAGTCTCTTTTATTATATGTTGCTATAACTTAATTTAGCATGCATTCCTCCTTTTTTCCCTCAGTTTGTCTGTAGTATAAGTAGGTGTTTTGGAGAAATTCTTACACAGGTATTATGAGAATGCTTGGGTATAGTTTCCCATATAACATAAATTGTTGCCATAATAATTTTCTCTAGTTTTTAAAAATTTCCTTATATTTCTGGTGACTTTTCCCTTCTACAGCTATATTTTGCATAGCATTCAACACAGTGTCTCGCATATGGTGGATATTCAATAATTTTGTTCAATGAACGAGCCACTTTACCCAGTCTTTAGCACAGGCATTTTATCGGAGCTGGTCCAGGAAAATCATGGCTTACATTTTACCTTGGTGGTCACATGAGCAAAAGTTCTGTCTTTTATTGGCATTAGAATTTTAGACAATGGACTTAGACTTGCTTATGATGTATTATGAAGTAAGATCATTGAGTGGGCTAGTTTTTCAAGAAATACATAGGAATGTTAATTTATTCTGTGATCCTGCCTTGCCCCAAGAACAACTTATAATAAACCTGAAATATTTGGAGATACGTATGACAAGAACAAGTAGGTTAGAAAGAAAAACAGATGGTAAGGACTGTATTTTGAAGAATTTAGTCTGAGACTTGGGAAACAAAATGCCACAGAAATTTTCTATTCAATAAATTTGGGGTTCACAATGCTAGTGATGCAATTTCCTTATTTCTCTCTTCAATTGTTTTCTTGCGTGTGGAACAGACCTTCTGTAGCTATAGTTGTGCATTTATTCCTTATGAAAACAATTTCCTTTTTAGAGTATTATTATTTCTCTACTATTTTGTATATGCTGCTACTAGCGATTTTCACTATTAAAAGAAAATTATACCATAGGAGGAGCTGATACCAAAGATGATCTAGATCATTAGTTCCACAGATGATCTAAACAAAAATGTGTGCTTGTGAGAGGGTGGTGGTTATGTTTCGTTAATTTTTAAAATTCTATTTTGTTTATGTATTTAAGATCAGTTCTGTGAAAGATGTACAAAAATAGCTTGGGAATTACAAATTATAAGACTTACCAGCAGTTAAATTTTGCCAGTTTTATTAAAAATTGATGAACAATTAATTACTGACTGGAGTTGCAATCGCATCTTATAGGAAGCAGCTATGAAGACAGAGTCAGATGAAGGCAGTGATCCCTTAGGAATTCTTAAACACTTCTTGTGAGTAGCATTTGCCATCTCAGTGGAGGAAGCTCCCTTTCTGTAGCATGTGTGTTAGGAAAGGAGTATTTTTTAATGTTGTTGGCCCAAAGAGCTAGCTAAAACATAAGTAAGGTTGCATAATGAAAAATACCAGCATTTTAAGTGGAATTTCATCCCACTCATCTGAATGATTTGTATTGAAAGCCTTAAAGATAACATAATAATTGTCTACTTGTATGACATACTCTAATATGTTTACATAGATTTTTATATAAAGATCTTCAATACAACATTGTTTTAATAGCCAAAAGTTGGGGGAGAAAAATCTCAAATATTTAATAGGAGATTGATAGATAATTTTAGTGTAGTTATAAAAGGGATATTAAGAATGACTTTGAATGATGTGTATGATATACTTTTACATGAAGAAAGACAGATTACTAAATGGTATATATATCATATTTTATAAAAGCATATATATATTTATGTATTATGTGTGTAAGTAGAAAAATGTTTTGTCTTGCATCTCTGGATTTTCCATAGTTCCAACAACTAATATGTATTATTTAACTGATAAAACAATGTAGTCATGTTTAACACAATGCCATGTGAGTTGTATTTAACTCACGCTAGTTTTGGTCTCATGAAACATATGTATTTCACACATCTCTTGGCCTTGGGAGAAGCATGGTGGGCAGGCAACTCCCATACCTCCTGTTGCGCTGCTCCAGCTGGCTCGCCCAAGTGTGCCATGAGTGCTGGACTGTGTTCTCTGGTTACCGTAACTTCTGATTGCTCTTTTTGCCTTGAATGTTTGCCTAGCAGCTCTTTGAATGAAATTAATACCAAGTATTCAGTGACATGACATTGTCGCACACACAGTATGATTTAGGAGTTGTCATCCAGGAACACTCAAGGTCTACTCCAGATACAACTACATAGTTGTAGAATGTTAAAGAACTCAACTCAGAAATGAGCTCAGTGAGTGTGTTGTGAGTCACAGCTCATATGGACTGCAGTGTAAAAATTGATTTTAGTGCCACATGATTGCACTTACATAGAAAACAATTTTAAAAACCCCAGATTTTTCATTGAATTAGAAATGATCATTTTGTCTCCAAAGTTTTTATTCTATTTTTTTAATAAAACATGTAGCCCAATGAAAAATTTTTTCTAGTACGGCAGTCAAATTTGTTAATGTTATCACTCTTTCCTGTTATAATTGTCTAGACTATAAAAGCAACATATCTTTTAAAATTTTATATCTCAAGGACCGATAGTACAATAGGTACCTTATGAAAATTTAACTGGACATTTGCAAGAAAAAAAAATTTTTTTTCGTTCAAATCTACATTGAATGTCTTGCACTTGTGAAACCTCCTGGATTATTTGAATAAAGCAATACTGCCGTAAGAGTCGATAACACTGGGTGCCCTTGACTGAAGGCAGACTGGGGGCATTTCCGCAGGGTGGGGGGATTTTGAGTCCTTCTGTTGTCTCCATCACAACTGAAGCAGCTCGTGGGCTCCTTGATAATCCCTGACTCCACCTTTCCTCTCGTCTACCTATGTCTCACTCTGGTATGAGTTTTAGCTTGGTCTTGTACTAACTGGACATCAGATGTGTAGAATAAGCTGTTAGCACATGTATTTTCTTAATTTTTATATGGAATACAAATGTGCACAGAGTTTATCAACATTTTAGAATTTGGGAAGATACAAAGTTAAATGAAAACGTTATTGAAATTTTTATAACTATCTCTAAACAAATATATACATTTTTTATCTTAAACAAATTAGATCCATTCCAGGTTTGGGTTTATAAAGCTGCACTATATGAAAGTGCCACTTTTAGCTTTGATACTCTATAAAAAGATTTTATATGAAAATAAGGCAAATCAGTCCTTTACTTCCCTTATAACATTTATAAAATTTACTGGTCTCACAAAGATGTCTGTTGCTTGACTGTCTTATCTTCCTAGTATACATGTATTTCAGGTGATTTTTTTTTTAATTTAAAATGGTTCAGGATGATTTGAAATAAAAAAAATTAAAAATTAAAAAATTAGGGCCCTGCGCAGTGGCTCACACCTGTAATCCCAGCACTTGGGAGGCTGAGGCAGGTGGATTGCCTGGGCTCACAGGTTTGAGACCAGTCTGGGCCAGAGTGAGACCCTGTCTCTAAAAATAGCCAGGCATTGTGGCGGGCAGCTGCAGTCTCAGCTCTTGCGGAGGCTGAGGTAAGAGAATGGCTTAAGCCCAGGAGTTTGAGGTTGCTGTGAGCTATGATGCCATGGCACTCTACCATGGATGACAAAGTGAGACAATGCCTCAAAAAAAAAAATTAAAAAATTGAAACTAAAAATTATAAAAAGTTGAAAATTCTCCCTCTCATTTCTGTCTTTCATCTGTCCACTTTCCATTCTCTATCACTTTTACTCCCTCCCAAACACAGGTAGCCAATCTTAAGTTAATAGAATCCTTGAAAATTGGATACCTCTGCTTAGAATGATAATTGGGGGCACGTGAAGCCTGAGAGTGATTTGATCAAATGACTTAACTAGGGTTTTATTTCCAGACTTCACTTCTAATGATGATTATGGGAGAACTGGAGCCTTCAGAGGGTAAAATTAAGCACAGTGGAAGGATTTCATTCTGCTCTCAGTTTTCCTGGATCATGCCTGGCACCATTAAAGAAAACATCATCTTTGGAGTTTCCTATGATGAGTATAGATATAGGAGTGTCATCAAAGCATGCCAACTAGAAGAGGTAAGTAATTCCATGAAAATTTTCTGATTATGTGTGTGAAACCTTCAAACTTCCAAAATTGTGTATTCCTTATTCAGTCAGTCTGAACATATTAAAGGCTCCTCTAGGGGTCAGATAGGTCAGTTAATATAACACATGACCCCTGGTTTAAGAAGCTTGCAAACACATAAAACACAGTAGATGTAATTTTTTAAAATAATGGGCTGATTTTTTTTCACAGTAAAAATTCTTTATGAAGTGATAAGAATTTTATTCACCCATTAGTAAGACATAGGTCCTCAAATGGATATTTATGTTACATGCATTTTTCAAAGATACCCCAAAACTACATAAGAGGATTTAAATCATTTTATTAACATCACAACCTAATAGAATGAACATTGACCTGACAGTAGAGAATCAGAGAGATAAAATTGTGATGATATCTTATCTTTGGCTCTGAACATATAACCATATAACCCTTAGTGATAGCAGTTCTCTGATACAGAGACAAAATGAAGATGATTTTATTGACTCATTCCATAACAATATTGGGGAATGAGCTGCTTATCTTGAAATTTTGATGCATAATGTAAGGGTAGATGTCAGATCTATTAGTATAGAGTATAAATGTTTTAACACAATAATTAAGTAAACAAGGTGAGGTATATATTAACCAGTGTGATGTAAGCATTCCTAATTCTATATGAAATCAGCACATTGTGCCCCATAAATGCATTAATGTATACATGATCTATGTGTTTATGATTTAATAAAAAAATAAAAATCTCACTAAAAAAAAAGAAATTACATGAAGTATACCAAATGAAGCCAGTATATGGATCTTGTGCTGTTCAATACGTAAACTGTATGATGGTGGGCTCGATAATTATTGATGTAAATGTTGGGGCAAGTAATATGTTATTATGAGGTTTATTGGCAGTATTGTCTGAATAGCACTGTCAAAATCTGTATCTTTGACAGATGGCATTAGGTACTAACAGATTCCTTTATTTCACTTTTTATGAAAAGATTACAATGGAAATAAAATGAAGCTTAAAATATAGTAGACAAAAAGTGGAAAAGGGCTAATTGTAGATTAGATAGAAATGACAGTTCTTACAAAAAAGGGCTGCCTGCTAAGGGCTGTCCATGTGTACACTGACTCATTCAAGAGTAGTTTTTAAATCCCCGTTCTCTTTTCTATATGCTGTGAGATCGAAATGAAGAGCGACCCTGCTTAAGCTTTTATCTTAAAGAAGATATACTTTTTTTTATCTTAAAGAGGATATTCTTCATTCTTCAAAAGCCTTTCTTCCAGGAGTAGTAGTTTACAACCTGGAGGTTGGAACAATCTGAATATGTGACCCCTCACCCCCCCAAAAAAAAAACCCTGAGTGTTTTTAGAGAACACAGATTTTTGTTTAGGAGGGAGCTGGGACATAGGAGCGGTAGTGCCGTGCAAGATGAACAGTGGACTTTATTTATTTGCAAGTGGAAAGCTTTGAGAAAATTGCTTATAGACTTTTTTTTGAGACAGAGTCTCACTCTGTTGCCTTGGGCAGAGTGCCCTGGCATCATAGCTCACAACAACCTCAAATTCTTGAGCTCAAGGAATCCTCTTGCCTCAGCCTCCCCAGTAGCTTGGACTATAGGTGCCGGCCACAACGCCTGGCTACTTTTTGAATTTTTGTAGAGATGGTGGTTTCGCTTTGCTTAGGCTGGTCATGAACTCCTGAGCTCAAGTGGACCAGATGCTTTGGCCCTGCAGAATACTAGGATAGACTTTTATTTATTTTTGTTTTAATATACCTTTTACCATAGAAATAATTCTTATAAATGGTAGTTTGATTTCCTCAAGTTAAATCTACAAAAGCATATTTAACTAAAATATAGCTTAGGTATATTACTAGTAATCAATTTAAGGCTGAGCATTCCTCAATCATGGAGTGAGTATTTATTAAACTTTTGAACACTCTGCTAGGTCCTGCGATTACCAAGTTGAATGAGCTATAAGGCATTTCTGAAAGTTTGTAGTACAGTGCTCTGTGTTAATAATGAAAGGTTTTATGGTATGTGAATTATACCTTAATAAAGCTATTAAAAGTAATGAAAGGAGAAGGAGAAAAATAAGACTATATTCTTTTTTTTTCCGATTGCATGGTTAGCTTAATATATTTTTAAAGTGTATAATTCAATGTTTTTTAGCTTCTTCACAGGATTGTATAGCAATAGCCACATTCTTAACCTAAAGAAACCCCATATCCATTAGTATTCAATTCATATTCCATTGTACCTAATTCCCCCCATTCCCCGCCATAAGCAATTACTAAATCTACTTTCTGTCTCTATACATTTGCCTGTCATGGATATCATACAATAGGTCTTTGACCTAAATAGATGGCTTTAAAGTAGAAAAAAGTAAGGAGTTGTCATTTAACAAAAATTAATTAAGACTTGTATTTTATGCAGTATACTACTAGGAGCTGGAGATGAAAATATGAATAGGACATGATACATATATTTCAGGGCATCACGTAGTCATGGAGAGAAAAATGTGATAACAGATCTTACCAGTGCTCTAAAAGAAAATGAATGAGGAACTTCTATAGGAGTAAAAGGAGGAAGCATGGACTCCATCTGGGTCTGCCTGTTGTAAGTGATGAGGCCCTGATACAAAGAGGTATAAAGCTTCTGAGGGAATGATTCACTATGGAATTCCAAGGGGACAAGAATGAAAGTTAGGCCCTTAGAGGAATTTTTTTTAATTAAGAACCTCAGAACTGATTTTAAAAAGTAGGAGATTGATGATTAAATCATCACCAGATTGTTGAGAAAATTAAATGAGATGTTTCTATAGGGTGCCTAAAACAGTATCTGGTACCAAGTAGCCATTTAGTAAATATTTGCTTGTTTCCGCTTCCCTTTGAAGTAGACCGTTAGAGGGCATGACGTAGCAGAAGTGCCTCTCCGAGTCTGTTCTTACTTGTCAGTGACTGCTGTGTAAGGAGGTTGATCTAACTGAGGAGAAGAATCCTGAAGGCAAAGAATTATAAAAAGTCATCAATATAAATTTTGATAGCACTTGGTTTCAAAAGTGATTATAGAAGAAAATTATAAAGATGGGCATCATAAAGATGGTGGTTGGTCTGCCCGAGACAACTAACAGTTAGGGTCTCCTGTGGAAGAAAACAGCATGAGATGCTGAAGGTTGGGAGGGCCCCCACGTTCTGTGTCCTTTTCAGATCTAAAAACATTAGTTGTGTGATGCCTTATGTCAGTCATTTTTCCTGTGGTGAGGGCAGGGTGGGTACAATGTGAAAGCTTTATCGTTTTTTCTGTCAGAGACTGATAGGCCCGTTGGGGGACTACGTCAATATGGCATGGTAAGTTTGGGCTAGAAGTAAGCCCAGCAGAGGGCTTCTGGCCTATCTAGGCAGTTGAGGGAGGCTACCTGTAGAAGTAGACACCTTGAAGGATAAATGAAATATAGAAAATGTAGTCTGGACAGAGGAAATTATATGAATAGAAACACGAGACATGAAACCACTTGGTTAGTTCAGGGAATCACCAGAATCTTGGTAGAAACAGAGTGTAACTCGGGGCAGAGAGTGAGGAGGAAGGAAGGTGAAGGCCTGTGTCATGGAGGCCTTGTGCACCAGTCTCAGGAATTTGGTCTTGGAGAGCTTTAATCAGGGGAATGACATAATCAGCTTAAAGTTTACGCATGTCACTTTGGCTCAGATAGTGAGGAGCAGAGTTAATTTGATTAGGAGCTTTTTGAAATAACAGAAAGAACATACATTTTTAAATCTGACAAGCTTGGTTACTAATGAGTTATTTAACACTGCTGTATACCAAGTCATACCCCCTAAAATATGGGGATAATAGTATTACTGATTTTGTAGAGTTTTATAGATTCTTTTGTCACATAGAAAGGACTTAATAAAAAGCTATTATTTATAATAATATTTACTATTCTTTTTAGAAGGAGGTAAACTAATAGGAAGCTAACACAAACTGGGTCAGATAGACAAGAGGTGAAACCAGAGAAACTGTGAGAAGATAGGAAATGTCATATTCACGAGCCGTTTGCATCCATAGGAAAGGGTATCAGAGAAAATAGCCCTTCAGGAAGAAGTGAGGTTTTTTCCCTCAAGAAATCAGAAGAGGAGAGAAAGTGGTTTAATATTAAGGATTACCTGCATGACAGAAATTGGAAAGGGAACCTGTAGAACTGCTGTGGGCTTAGGAAGGACGGACGTGGAGATGAACTGCATGAAACTGAAATATCTGATCACAGACTGTGCTAACGAGGTACAATGGGCGATGCCACTAGGTGGGATTTAATAAATAATTGTTAATGATGATAACACCACCATTTAGTTTTTTGAATATACAATTCACTTTTCTCTTTGCCTAAAGTGTCAAAACATTCATCTTTTTATTTCAAAGAATCCCAGCATCCTTATTCCTCTCTGTCCTGCTGTCCCTCACAACTGATCTAGGCCTTCCTCACCATCCTGTGATAGAAAAGCACCCCAGGGTCTCCTGACTTCCTTCTTCTTTAAACTGGAAAATGTAGTGAGTACAAGGAGTAAATCTGTAGTGATTAGTATATATCTTCATTATGCTGACTGTCTCACATGTATTGCTCTTCTCTTCAAGTATGTGGTAAATTCCTGGAGAGCAGCAACTCCAAAACTTTATTTTTGTGTGCTCTGCCTAGCACATTGATAGAGTAATAAATTCTAATTAGAAGACTGTTTCAGAAATGTTTTGAAGTAGACATGTCTGTTGCAAGAATTTTGCTCAGCAAATATTCTGCTTCACAGCCTTAAGAGTTTAAGCAGTTGATTATACGATAGCACATGATTACTGGGAATAACAAATAAAAGTAACTGAAACTAAACTGTCTTGACAACCAAAATCAGAAGTTTCACCTATTTTCATTGGCTTTAGGGGTTTTTTTTTTTTTAGGTAGCTGCAGAAGCTGTGAAGAGTTTCCATTTTTGTATCTTTGCTTCTGTTGTCAACTAGGTGTTCTCACCTTTGGAAAAGGCCAGTGAGAGCTCAATGCAGTATAATGCCTGGGTGCCAAATGAAGGGTTTTTTGTTTTTTTCTTAAGTGTGGAGGAGTTTTGATCATAGATATCTGCTCAAGACACAAACAGAATCCTTGATGGTTAAGCAGCTGGTGCCAGCACAACAAACCCTCGGTGTATTCTCTGTGTGGCCCCCTAATGTCATGCAGACATTCATGATTCGGTATGTTCTCCTTTTGACTGCCAAAGTTGATCTATTTCTTGATGTGTTATATCTAGGTTTGGGACTGGAGATGAGAACGGAATATTCTCTTCCTCATTTTTGTATGTTTGTTCTGCTTTAATATCTGTCAAGCACTTGTGTACGTCACGATCCTTGGCATCATCGGGGTAGGCAGGTAGGTGTAACTTTGGCTGGTTAGGAAGAAGCATGCACAACATAATTCACATAGTTTTCTGATTCCAGTTTGTTCTGGGAAATTTTTTTCCTCAGTAGGATAGCTTAAAGACGTTATCACAGGGCAGAGCGTGGAGATAGTTCTGCGTTGATAGACTAATCTGTAACGCGCAACTGTGAGTGAGCAAGTCAGGTGCAGATTCTTCACCTGCAGCTCTCTGCTAGGAGCAGCTCCATGCCCTGTCTCATACATCCTGCCTCGAATATACAGTAGAAGGACTTCCTAGGCAAATGGATAGTTATTTTAAAAATACCATTATGCATCTCTGTGCCCACTGACTTATCCTCACATAGTTTTTGCTGTGTACCCAAACCACACTTAGAATCCCCCAAAGGTACCTGTAGCTATTGTAACCAGCACTGGAGACTTTGGTAGCTTAAAAAGAGAAATCAGTATAATTGAGTCCTAAGTAGCTTACTCATCTCTTATGAAATTATAATCATATTTTGTTATTAAAACAGGGACGGACTGCACTGTTCTCTTGCCTTTTGTACTTTCAGAACACCACTGCAATTCAGCAGTCCCATAGCCTAACAGCCCTGTGGCTGACACGAGGAGAATTCTAGTCAGGCTGATGTTTGCATAATGAGTAATTTGACTGTCTCTATTCAGTGACTCACTTTCTTGTAAGAAGTACCTGGACTTGCAGAAGTAAATGAGTTTTTATAATAGTATACAGTGGGGGGTAGGAATAGGGGAGCGAGGAGGAGGTCTGGGGGTTACATAATGGGTTTCCAGAATGTTTTAGCCATACTTTTAGAGGTGCAAATGGTCCACATCAAGTGTCTGTCATGACTCCCATTATGTATGTGTAATAAAAATGTTTACTGTATAAGTAGTATTGTTTGTTAGTTTTCATATTTAAGCCAGTAGAAGAAAAAATTGGGAGGAACTTGGCAAGAATTTATTGCAAAAAAAAAAAAAAAAAAAAAGCACTTGGGTGGGAAATTGGCAAGAAGTAGAAAAACGTTGGGAGGGAATTACCAAGCACAGAAATGAGTTAACAACTGTGTGGAGAATAAGTTTTATCATGCAGATACCATATGATTAATTAAACTTGAATTTGACCTCCTGGTCTCTAGGCCTGATCAAATGAATCTGTAAGAACTTGCAGCGTAACCTTTGGATGGTCAATCCACTACTGTAGGTGAATTCACGAATGTTCAGTGGTGAGAACTGAAAAGAAAAAGGTGCCATTAGTTTGCACTCCCACCAGCAGCGTAGAAGTGTTTCCCTTTTCTCCACATCCACGCCAACATCTCTGGTTTTGGGATTTTGTGTATCTCAAGAATGGAAGAAAAAGTATTCAATGTACTCAGCCCTACTATGAAACCAATTTATAGCTTTCATATGAAAGTTATAACCCAATTACAGCCCAAGAAGAAGGGGAGGGGGAGGGGAAGGGGGAGGATGGGTGGAGGGAGGGTGATTGGTTGGATTACGCCTATGGTTCATCTTATAGGGTACATGTGAAGTTTACTAGATATAGAATATAAATGTCTTAACACAATAAGAAAATGCCATGAAGGCTATGTTAACCAGTTTGATGAAAACATTTCAAGTTGTATATAAAACCAGCACATTGTACCCCATGATTGCATTAATGGACACAGACAGCTATGATTTAATAAAAATAATTAAAAAATAAAATAAGATGTACTTTATATGCAAAAAAAAAGAAAAGAAAAAGGTGCCATAGGAAGTAACATTTATATTTAGTAGCAGCAAAGATATAATGGACATATAGAACAGTTATTCTGAAAGACAACAACCTATGTCTCTTAAACCAGAAAACCACACTAAATGACTGGACCTTGAACAACCTACAGTTTTCTATTGATGGGTAATTAAGTGTGAAAGCACTGACACTTATTTAGCAAGAACCTTTAAAAAAAAAATCTTTTGAACCTGAGCAAAAAGGAATGCTACAGCATTTTATGGACTAAACTTCCATTTTATTTCATTGATCCCTGGAACTTAAAGGTAAATACTAGGTAACATCTGTGAACAGAAAATATAGGAATCGGTCATTGAATCCTCACTTTCCACTTAGCTAGTGTCATCATTGCAATCAAAGGGAAAATATACTGAATTCCCAAAGTGTTTGCTAGGTCTTAGGAGTTAAGATCACACTTTTAGAAGTAATTACTAGCATAACAAATGAGAGTTTTTATGTTTCTAAAACCAAAATAGCCCTAAGTCTCCTTGCCCTGACCCCCAGTAGGATTTGGGTAAGTCAATGGGACAGTATGAATATAGTCACAACTGTCTGGGACCAAGCTATCTTGGTCTATGAAACTAAGACATTTTAGCCAGCCCTTCATATTTAAAACACAACATAGAAAATCATAAACTTTTCCAGTGGTAAAAGCTATGTTATATCATATGTATGCCTGATGTTTCAACTGTCTTAAAGAACTGAGATTCTAGACGTGGTGCCTGTACAATTTTTCATATTGAAGAGATGTGTAATTTATGATCAAGAAATGGCTGGCATGGTGGGACACGCCTATAATCCTCACCCTCTGGGGAGGCTGAGGCGGGTGTATTGCTTGTGCTGAGGAATTTGAGACCAGCCTGAGCAAGTGTGAGAGCCTGTCTATGCTGAAAATAAGAAAAAAAAAAAAATCTTACACTTAGGTTTTTAATAGAATGTTAGCCCTAGAAAGGACCTCAGAAATCTCTGGCTAAATCTTAATGTCTGTTCTGGACATCTCACTAAATTTCTGACTAGATCATAGAGAAATGATCACAAAGACCTACAAAGGAAGGAAAAGTTTCTAAAACTTGAGTGCAAGTATTCTCCAGATAAAATAGCCCTTGCATGTGCAGATTGTATTCCCATTATTGCCCTTCAGAATCAAGTCTATAATACCTACTTTTCATTTATAAGGTTTAGTTACCCTTGATTCAGATGAATAAATTAAAAAAAATTATTTCAACAAATATTTCTTGGACTCCTACTATGGACACAGCACTGTGTTAGGTGCTTAATATACTTGCCACCAGCAGGTGTATCAAGGATTTCTGCCTGTGATGAGTTTATGACTTACAGATATTGATGTTAGATTATATGTATTCTATATATGTATTAATTTTGTAAATATGAATGTAAACTATTAACTAGAAACTACTCCAGACTCTTGAGATATATGGATGACCAACAAATAATCCCTGTCCTCAAAGGACTTTCATTCTAGTGGAAAAGTTGAACAAGTAAAAAACAGTGCAGCTTAATAAGTTCTATGACATCAATTAATATATAGTACTTTTGTGTGTTTAGTGAAGTATCACTTAAAACATGTTTTAGAAGGTCAGGAAAGTTTTCCCTGGAGGAAGGGACATTTAAGCTGAGAGATGATGGATAAGTAGGAGTCATCTGAGTGAAGAAGAACAGGGAGAACATTCCAGAAAGAGAACAGACTCTAAAGGCATGGAACCAAACGGGAATATTGATATCAGGGAGCTGCAGTCAGTTCTTTGTGGCTGGGGTGCAGAATGGGTGCAGTACCCAAGATAGCATTTTGTACTTTGAATAGGTGGTGCAGAAAAGCTGGGGTCCGGAAAAGGAAGAGCTATGTGGTGAATGGGGAGAGGATATCAAGAACAGTAAGATCTACTCTGTTATAGCAATTTTCACGTGTAGAATACGTTCTCGTTGACTGTGCTGTTCCCTGGAGTCAGCATTCTGGGCTGGCGCTCTCCAGAACCTCCTCATACTGTCTGAGACTTGTACCATTTGAGCAATGTCTCCTCGTTCTCCTCCGCTCCCCCTGCCAACTTTCTCTCTTGGGCAGTTGGGTGTATAGTGGTGCTATTTGCTAAGGCAGGGTGGTAAAGTGAAAACAATGTGCTCCATTTCCAAAGGGAACCTTCAAGGAGACTTGTCTGGGTCTAGAGCTTGAGAGAAATGTTTGGGCTGGAGACAGATAAGAGGGAGTCCTCAGCCTGGGGTGTGTAAATGATGTCACAGGAGTGAATGATCTCACCAAAGGAGAGTCTAGTGAACTAGGACTGAACCCAGGACAGATCGCTAAGGAGGACTGATACTTGGGAAGGTACACAGAGAAAAGGGGGCCTGTGAGGGAGGCCAGTGTGGAGACCAAGGGCCAGGAGGGAAGAAATCCAGGAGCACATGATGTCACAAAGGGAAGGGAAGAACATGTTTTAAGTGATAGGGATTACTCTATAATTGCACCTGCTTTGGTGACAAATGAAATGCATAAGAACCCATTAGATCAATTTCTTGATTTTTATAAAAACTTGTGCAAATCAATAAGGGGAAAATGCCCAATAGTGAAAAATGGGAGCAGACAATTCATTAAAATTTCAAAGCTATTTAGCATGTAAAAAGTGTTCAATCTGATTCATAATTAAAGAAAAGTAAATTAAAACAACAGTGGTGATGCCTAAATAATAAGAAGGGAGCCCTAGGAGAGCGAGCCGTGGCATATTTAGTACAGAGGAGAAAAAGGACATCTTCCAGCACGAGGAGACAGAAACCATGAAATATGTTTGGAGGGTGAGACTCAGACAGGGAAGTATACCCTCTTTTGATGATGTAGGATGAATAAAGAGAAGATGTTTTGGATGCAAATGTTGAGTTGGCGTGTGATAGGAAGTTGAGGGACTTCATATATAGTCATTCGTTCCAAATTACTTATTGAGCTACTATTGTGTGTCAACCATTACTCTAGAAACCAAGGACACAGTGATAAACAAGACAGCTTCAGAAGTGATCCAGGTAACCCAAAACACTTGTACCCCCATAATATTTTGAAATAATATTAAAAAAAGAAACAAACTGTGTTCCAAAGTATTGTACCAGCTTACACTGCACAAGCAATGTATCGGAGTTCCACCTGCTCTACATCCTTGCTAACACTGGGAATAGTCAATCTATTAAAAAATTTTAGGCATTGTAATAAACGTGTAGTGTTTGAAATTTGCATTTCCCTAACTAATATGAAATTTTGTCATGTCCGTATTTGTGATCCATTTATCACTTTTGATAAAATGTTTATTAAAAAAAAAGACAGTTTACTCTTATGTAGCTTTCATTCTACTTAGAGAGGACAGATTCTAAATAGGTAAGGAAAAAAAACAATAAATTGTACTTAATACTAAAAACACTTTTTTCTAGTATGTACAGTAAAAATAAACAGGTGATGAATAGAGTGACAGGAAGGCTGCTTTCCTGGGCATCTTCATTCTCTCTCCTGGCGTCCTAACTTCTCCTTCATCTGTGCTGCCTTTTATTTTTGTTTATATTTCCCGTGTAGTACTCATCACTTTATTGTAGAGTCATCTCCCTAATGAAGGTGATGGTATCTGTCTTCCTATTTCCCAGGAAGATAAACAAGAGGCAAAAACGAAAAAGAGGTAGCAAGACAGAAGGTCTTCATTTTACTTTCCTGTTCTCTATTACCGGTGAAATACAATTCTCATACAGCACTTTAGCCACAGAGGAGTTTGGGAAGCCTGGTGTTTACTCTTGTAGCCCAGGAGAGGACCCTGTTGGGTCTACGGTGTCCTCTACAGTTGCTTTTTTTTGTTGGGGAAATGCCATAACCAAAACAATGAAGATTCATGTAGTATCAATACCTAACCTGGAGGGGCGTAATGAAGATACTGTAAAGAGTTTATAAAATATTGTTGTTCCCACTATACAGAAAAATGGGTGAGAACTTAAGACTAGTTCAAGATCAAATGACTCATAATTGGTGGGTCATGCTGACAAGTGGCAGCATCCAAATCTTCTGTACTCACCTTTTTGCCATGCCATGATAGTGTTGCATATTAGAAAAGAAATTCTGTCTCATAATTACTTGTCCTTTGAACATTGCTGACTTTAGAGCTTTAGGCGAGTTAATTTCACTGTGATTATATTGGATTACTAAACCATGAAGACTATAAATCTGCCATTTGTATGGGAAAGTATGACAAAGATTAATGAACTAATGGCATAGGGAATTCCATGACATAATTTTGAAAAATGTTTGCAGGATATTTTCATACCAATGACACCTTCAAGATACTATAATTGCAAATAGATGGATCTTAGGATGATTGCTCATTCTAAAACAATTAACATTTAAGTAAGTCAGGAGATTTCTTTCTAGATCTTGTTTCAAATTATCTTCTCCATTTTTCCTCTGCCCTTGGGCAAAATCTCTTCTTGCATCATAACGTCAAATTTAAAGTATGGGAGTGCAGGCAGGTGGGCAGTCAGCACAGGGTAGATAGTCTGTTCAGAGGAAGTTGAATAATTCATGTTCCAAAGTCAGCTCTTGAGAGAATAAGGGCAAGGTAGGAACTTCAGAGGTAAGTGTGGGTAGGGATGAAGCCCACTTCCTAAAGGCACGGCATTACAAAGCAGGAGACTTAGTTGCAAAGGACCTGGAAAACATGTGAGGAAATCGCAGGACCAGGTTCCAGATGACATGCAAGTACTGAGAAAAGAGTTCTTTGTCAGGACATTTTGGGTGGGCAAATCTAGAGGAGATAGTTAAGGAATTTGCAGCTCCTAAGTGCCGATTTAGACCAATTGAGTTAAAAAGAGCTTTCAGAAACTAGATTTTTAAGGGTCATTTGAGAGATTTTATAATCTTGGGTCTAGAAATCTATAGTTAAGTGAGTCTAAGGTAGAGGCAGTTTAAAGACGCTAAGATTCTTTGTTAGAGGTGTCTCTTGAAAATTCACCTCATTAGAGACACTTACCAAAAACACCTCAAGTCACTGCACTGTGCAGCTGTTCTTTTGCAAGTGCTTGGATTATTAGTTTTCCATTACAAATACAGGTTTACAACCCTACAGAAGTACAATCTCAAGAGGCCTAGAGGTAACAGAGTTACATACATATACTATGTGTAGTATAGACACAAGTTCATACATATACTATGTATAACAAGAGTTTAATATTGAGGACAAAAACTATAAAATCTATCATTAGTACTTTCAGTACTTTTCATACTCTTGGTTGAGGTCAGTAATAATTATGGTGGAATATGAGTTTTCTGCTCTAAATTTTGTAACTATCGTGAAGGGAAATCTTTTTCATTTAAGTTGATTAAAAATTCTTACTTCTGATGTTTTCTAACAGAGATGCATCTTCAGCCAATATTTCTATATACGGCTATTTGGAATCATGTTTGCCTTAGGTCCACAGATGCTGTTTTCTAATAAACAAGAACCTCAAATTTATTCGTGTCTGGTTTCTGCTGTGGAAGTTTACCTCTGTTGACATATGTCACACAGAGCTACAGCACCCTTAAATACATGCTCATATGGACAGTAGCTATGTGCAAAAATGCTATTTCACTCTTTGTCTCTTTAGTGCTTTTTGGCTATCCCACATTCCCTCACGCTCTCTACCCATTCCCTCTGTTTTCCCCACACGGATTTTCTTCACCCCCTTTCCCATTTTCCTTCAGCATTAATCTCAATACAAGTGCTTAGTAATTATTAAATACTAGTGACAATGGCGTTACCCACCCAATGATTCACAAAGACATACTTTATTGAATGGCATTACCTCTGAAGTTCACGTTTCTTTAACCCAAATTTCTTACCACCCTCTCTTACCACAAGCATCCATATTGTCAAGGTTGTTCCAAAGATTGATAAGTCAGCCATAAAACAGGGTTTATGGTTATTTTCCTATCTACAAAGTCACAGGAAGCTCAAATGTTCTCAGTAAACATTGCAAAATTTCACAGAACCATTAAATGGAGTGCTCCGCCCTTTCTTTAAAAAGTTCTCTAACACCCTACACTTTGTATCATTGCCCTGTTGGATGTGCCAGTCAGAATTAATGAGCTTAATATTAGCAATTCCTCCTTAACAACACTGTTTTTTTGGTCCAGTTGAGTAATGCTAAGGTGATGAAGTTAAGTTGCTTTAAAAAAATTAAACATTTATGTGAAAAGTGCATATATCACGTTGGGGGTGTTATACACTCCTTAATAATAAAACAAGCTAATCTTTATTGCACACTTGTTATAGTATTACTTTGACCCTCTCCAGTACTCTTTATCTAAGTATTTTTCAAGTGCTTTACAACTCCAAACAGACCTAACGTGTTGTATGCACAGAATCCTTTGAAGCTGACATTTGCCTTTCGGACCAGCATGTTGTAAAGGAAGTCAGAAGAACAAGTATCTAGATGAGCAGCTCAAACACTAATAGGCATAGCAATCACAAGTGAAAATGCCAATAGATGGATTTATGGGCCCTGTCCGAATTCTCCTAAGTAAGAGTAGATCCAACATTTTTTAATAAGCTCCCAGGTGATTCTTATGATTGGTCCAAGGACCACACATGAAGAGCTGGGGCTACAGATATTTGATTTTCTCCATAAATAAACCATGCTGAGAAAAATTATTAAAAATTGAAATTGAAATGGCAGTGGAGGAGGGTTTGAAAGAGAGGGTTTCCAGGGTCTTTTTCAACAAGAGAATTCATTGAATGCAATATTAAAAACTTTATATTTGATTTAAGACTAAGATTGTTTTTATTTAAATCTCCGTAGTTTATTTTTATGTCAGAGGTCTAATCATATCCAGTGTCGTAATTCTAATTAATGATTCCCCCCAACAATTTTTGTGGATGACTTGGAGGGGCCCCAAGGGATGGTGCAGTATAAGCAAAGAGAATGAAATTTGTCTCTGTGTATAAGGCTCTGTAAGCAGTACATGCTCTCATGTAGGTTGTTAAAAACTCATGATAGCACCAAGTACCATAACTCTTTTTAGATTAAACTTTCACAGAAAGGAGAATCTACTGTGAAGACCAACACCCTTAAGATAAACATATTGCCAGATTTGAGTGCCCTTAGTAGTCAGCAAAGATAAATGTTTAACAGTGCATACAAAACAGAGTGCTTTATGTTAAATCAAATAGAGAAAGCCAAACACAAAGAAATCTATACATGAACAATAAACTTGGTAATCACAACAGGTACTCACACTAATAGCAGGATATGGGTATTACTAATGTATTTGGTTTTAAAATAATGGGCTTAATCACAATTCTCCTCAAATTACCTACTCAACTTATTCAATTTTGTTTCATTTTGGTCTCAGAAGTTTCATTTTAATTATGATCCCTGAGATACTTGTTAAAGTTATCTAAATGTACACATTTCTCTTCATACATGATTTCAGTCCAGAAAAGGAGGCCAACTACATTGGCTTAGAACATCAAGATTTTCAGATGCAGGAATCTTTTATTCTCGTACTTTGTAAAGATAATTTCTATCAGTAGTGTCTTTTCTGGACAGGAAACTTTTGTGTGACAACATCCCTATATTCTTAACTGCATTGTTTGGGGATTGGACAAATTCTCAATAGGATTCTCACCTATCCTTCTCACAATCATTCTTCCACAAAACCTCAAGCTTCACGCAATCACTCTTATGAATGTGATATGTATGTTTCTGATCCATTTAAATGAATTTATACCCATGCATACCTATGGTTATTGATGAACAATGTTTAGTAGTTTTATATAAATGGTATACTTTATACATATTCAACTTGCTCCTATTACCTTTTTGGGATCTAGCTATGCTGGCTTGATATGTAGAAATTGACTTCATTCTTTTCTTACCTGCTATATCGCACTATTAATGGGTCACATTTCATTTATTCTTTCTGCTGCTAATGAACATGTAGATTTTACTCAATACTGCAATGAAAATCTTTGAGTATTTCTTTTTTGTATATAGGCAAAAGTTTCCTGGTATATATATCTAACGGTTGAATTGCAAGGTCATAGGTTATATGTGCACATTTAAAATTTCACTAGATACATTCAAATTGCACTTTCAGGTGGTTTTAGCTGTACTGATTTGTAGTCCTGTCAGCTGTTTGTGAGAGTTTCCACTTCCACATATATTTGAAGGCTTTTGTTATTGGCAGAGTTTTATTTTCGCCATTGTTCTGTATATCAGAATGTCTGTTATTCTACCTCTTGTTCTAATTTGCAGTTTCCTGGTTACTTGTGAAATGATACATATTTTCACGTTTGTTAGTTAATCATTCTGATTAAATATCCTGGACAATTTTGTTTTTGGTAGCCACGAGATGTGCGTTACAGAAATTATATTCCCATTGCCATAGGGAGTTTAATTGAAGTTGCTATGTATTAAAATACTTCACTGAGTTTGTCTTGAGGCTTCTCTTTCTTTATAAATGAATGAGCATAGAAGGGGTACTAAAGCAGACATGTATTTGGGAGGCATGAGACTTCTCTATTGGCTGAGTTTGGGCTCGTAAATGATTTTGCTAAACCTTCCTTAGACTTCAGTTTAGGTGACTTTGCTAACAACTTCTGTCCAATCTTCTTTCTCTTCTTCACTCAGGGACTGAATTTGCATTGAGGTATCACAACTTCTCCCTTTCCTGCCTTCCTCCATATTTCCTATAGGTATTTCTTCTAATGAAATCCTTGCACATTTAATACCATTGTGGCACCTGCAACTTGGAGCACTTGAACTAACTCTGTTATCTATATTGCATCACCATCCTTTATGTGGGGTCTTTTGTTGTAGAGAGTCTTAATTTTCATGTGGTTAATTTTATCCATATTTTCCTTTAGGGCTTGTACTTTATTTTTAAGACATCCTTTCTAATAAACCATAAATATATTCTCAATAGTTTTAAAGTTTCATTCTATAAATAATTTGAATTTTTATGTATGATGTGAGTTAGAAATATAGTTTGTTTTCCATGTGGAAAGCCATTTATCTCAAGATAATTTTTTGAGTAGTCTTTTTTCCACAAATTGCCATTTTAATACCATTATACTAGGTTCTGACTTATGCATGGGTTTGTTTATGGAATACTGTTGGCCCTTTATATCTAAGTTTTGCATCCATGGATTCCACTAATCATGCATTGAAAAAAAAAGCATCTATTTTGAACATATACATACAACAGTACACAACTATGTGTACTGTGTATACTATGTATCTAGTATACTGGATACATAGTATACTATGTATAGTATCATATACTATATCCATGTATACTATGTATCTAATATACTATGTATACTATGTATCTAGTATACTGTGTATACTATGTGTACTATGTACATAACTTTTACATTTTATTGGGTATAAGCAATCTAGGGATGACTTAAAGCATTTAGAGGGATATGTATAGATGATATGCAAATATTATGCCATTTTATATGTATAAGAAACTTGAGCATTCATGGATGTTGGTATCTGCAAGGAGTCTTGGAACCGATTCCCCACAGATACTGAAGACAACTGTATTTATTCTATCATCTATTTGTATCTACTTTTAAAACAATAACTTTATCATTTAACTTTGTTTATAAGTAGAGTCAGAATTTCCCCTAGTGAGGTATCATAGTATCTTAGCTGGCCATAAAAACAAGTGAGGGCCAGGATCAGGGAGGCTGGGCAGGACAGAGTGGATCTCCCATGCATGAAGCAAAAGCTCAGCTCAAGCCAGCTCCTTCATTAAGTTGTCCTTTGTTTCTCTACCAGATTGTAGCCTCTTGAAATCTGACACTATCTCTTAATCTCTATGTTACCTAAAATACTTCATTCACTGATTGAAACATATACACCTACAATAATTTAAGCCTGTTCTGTCTTCCAAAGCATAGAGCAAATCAAATTCTTCCCTTTGCTTTTGAGAACCTCAGTCTTTGAGGGGGGGGATGTGTAAGGACAAGAAAATGGATGACACAAGAAACAGAAAGGCATGGCTGTCAGGAAAGCCATCAGAGACTCTACAGAGGAAATTAAATTTCTGTTGATCTTGAAGGACTTTGTCAGATGAAGTAGAGGACAGACATTTTAGACAATACTAACAGGAGATACAGAGCATAGAATGAGGGAAAAAGGTAGGTAAGTTTGGAGAATTATAAAACTTTAGTGTGGCTACTGGGTAAGGTGACTATAGGGGAGTGCTGGGCTGAAGTCTGAAGAGGGAAGCTGGGAAGAGTCTTGTATGCACAAATTTGGACCTTGTTCTGGAATGTACCTGGATCCAATATGTTTTGTGTTGTTTTAATTTAAGCAGGGGTGACATGATCCGCATGAATGAATGAACTTGAATTGTTTAAAATAAAGTGGATCAGGGAGTTTACAGTCTTCAAAGTTACACTTCAACCAAGCTCTGCTTTATCAACTTACAAAAGAATGGGAATTTCCATATTTTAGGGTCATGGGACATTTATAATTAATAAGCATTATTGATGAGTCAACTGTTATGTAACAAGATTGAAGAGGATAAATCTTTGGAAAGTGGGACAACTAAATTCTTCTGAATTCCATGTCTTCCACACATTTTACTTTTGTAATAAGATAAGTGGCAAAGTACAGAAAGAAAATCCCCACCTCCTTTCACTTATGCAGGATACTCTGTTTTAGATGATTGATTGTTATGTAACAGGATCGAAGAGGATAAATCTTCAGAAAGTGGAAAAACTGAGTCCTTATGAACTCTGTGTCTTCCACATATGTTTTACTTTTGTGATAAGAAGTGGTAATCTAGTTCAGAAAGAAAATCATCCCCTTTTACTTATGCAGGATACTCTGTCTTAGAGCCATAATAGTGGGTGATAGGGAATACACGCATATGTGCGTATATCTGTATACACAGTAACATACCTGATATACACATGTGTGTGCACATATGGGTATGTTAATTCAAGAATATATACAGTGTATACAGACAGCCACTTCATTGTATAGCTGATTCTTTAACAACAGTTTTAAACTGCAAGCATCCACTTACGTGGATCTTTAAATTTCAAAATAATGTAACCTGAACATTTATAACATCATATTTTCAACTTTAAGGTAAAGTTCAGGTTGTAGTTGAGCCCTTCACCCAGGGGGCGTGCCGAATACCCTCACATTGTGCACATTAGGCGAAATCTCCTCAATCACCCTCCCTTCTCTCCTCTTTTTCTCTCTACTTACTCCCCTCCCCCTTGCTAGGTTATACTTATTTTTATCATTTGTGTGGGTGTGTAATTGTTTATATATTGGTTTAATATTAGTATTGAGTCCCCTGGGCATTTTTTCCATTCTTGAGATACTTTACTAAGAAGAATGTGTTCCAACTCCATCCAGGTAAACATAAGAAATGAAAAGTCTCCATCTTTTCTTATGGCTGAATAATACTCCATGGTGTACATACACCACAGTTTGTTACTCTATTCATGGGTTGATGGGCATTTGGGTTGCTTCCATGACTTTAAATTGTGACCTGAGCTGCAGGAAACGTTCTGGTGCAAATCTTTGTGGTAAAATGATTTTTGTTCTGAGTAGATACTTAGTAATGGAATCTTGGGATCAAATGGAAGGTCAACTTTTAGCTCTTTAAGAATTCTCTATACTTCTTTCCATAAAGGTTGTATTAGTTTGCAATCCCACCAGCAGTGTAGAAGTGTTCCCTTCTCTCCATATCCATGCCAACGTCTGCAGATTTGGGACTTTGTGATGTGGGCTAATCTTATTGGAGTTAGTTGGTAACTCAAAGTGGTTTTGATTTGCATTTCTCTCACGATAAGGGACGATAAGCACTTTTTCATGTATTTGTTGGCCACTTGTCTGTCATCTTCAGAGAAGATTCTGTTCATGTCACTTGCCCTCTTATAAATGGGGTTGTTTGCTCTTTTGATTGATTGTTATTTTGAGTTCTCTGTAGATTCTATCTGGCCTTTGTCAGATTCATAACATGCAAAAATCTCCCATTCCAAAGGCTGTTTGCTTTAGTTGTGGTACCCTTAGCTGTGCAGCAGCTTTTTAGCTTGATCAAATCCCATTTACTTATTTTTGATGTTTCTGTAATTTCCAGGGGTGTCTTCATAAAATCTTTTCCCAGGGCAATATTGCCAAGCATTTCCCCCACACTCTCTTCTGGAATTTTTATGTTTCATGTCTTAAATTTAAGTCCTTTATCTAGCAAGAGTCAATTTTTGTCAGTAGGGATAGATGGGGATTCAGTTTCAGTCGTCCACATGTGGCTAACAAGCTCTCCCAGCACCATTTATTAAATAGGGATTCTTTTCTCCAGTGCATGCTTTTGTGTGGTTTATCAAAGATCAAAAGGCAAGATGTGGTAGGTTCACCTAGATATTCTCTATTCTATTCCATAGATCTACATGTCTATTTTTGTGCTAGTACCTTGCTGTTTTGATCACTGTTGGCTGGTAGTGTAACCTGAAGTCTGCTAACGTGATGCTTCCAGATTTCTTACTATTTTTTTAAATTTTTGCTTTCAATTTATCTTAGCTTGAAGTTTTTTGTTTGTTTTTACACTTCTTCCTCCTGCAGTGATTCTCTTGCCCCTCATGTAGCTGGGATCACAATGTCTGGCTGTTTTTTTTTTTAAAGATATATACAGACAGGGTCTCAATCTGGCTCATTCTGCCTCATGGTGGTCTTTCACTGGTCTCGAACTCAGCTGAGCTCAGGCAATCCACCCGCCTTGGCCTCCCACAGTGCTGGGACAACAGGTGTGAGCCACCACACCCAGCCCAGATTTGTTACTTCTAAAAATTGTATTGGCTATTTAGAGTTTTCTCCGGTTCCATATGAAATGGAACCAGAGAAAAGTTTTTCAAAGTACGACATTGGTGACTTCATGGGGATTGCATTAAAGCTGTGGATAGCTTTGGGTAGCATGGACTTTTTAATATCGATTCTTCTGAGCCACGAACGTGATAGGTTCTTCCATTTGTTAATGTCTCCTGGTATTTCTTTTCTCAGGATTTCACAGTTCTCTTTATAGAGAACTTTCACATCCTTTGTTGTATTCCCAGGTAGTTCATCTTCTTTAGAGTTACTGTAAAAGGTAGAGTCTTTGATTTTATTCTCAGCTTGACTGTTATTGGCATATATGAAAGCTATTGATTTGTGGGCATTGATTTTTGTATCTCAAGATGCTTCTATATTCCTTGATCAGTTCTAAGAGCTTTGTGGATTTTCTTCCACCTCTACCACCCCTGAGACAGCAAGACCAGCTCCTCCCTCCCTCCTCCTCCCCAACCTGCTCAGTGTGAAGATGAGGGTGAAAACCTTTATACATGAAGACCTTTATGTCTTCACTTCCACTTAGTATATTTATTTTGATTTTTCTTGACTTTTTTTCTCTATCTTACTATAGGAATACAATATATAATATACATACAAACTATGTAGTAATCAACTATGTTATCAGTATAGTTTCCAGTCAATAGCAGGCTATTAGTAAAGTTTTGGGGAGTCATAAGATATGTGTAGATTTTTTACTATGCAGGAGTTGGTAGACCTCACCCTTGTGTTTTCTATAATTGCTATTTTGGAGAACAGATGTGATAATCACTGTCTAGATATATTAGATGTGTAAGTGAAAATAATATTTTCTAGGCCATTAAATTTCTTCCAGAGAGGCCTGGAAAGGGTTCCATAGGCCAACCGCATATATAACCTCCACATATTGGTTTATTATTTTGTCTGTAACTTATGTCTTCCTGAAATGTAACTGCTTTGAAAAATCCTTGCATGTAACCCATCAGGGAGTTTGGGCCTTAATAGCTAGCTGCTCATTCTCCTCTGTTCTTGGTGCCATGCAATAAATGTCCCTTTCTTTTCTTGCTAAAAAAAAAAAAAAAATAGTTTTCTCTACCTACCAAGAACTATTTAGAAATTAAAATGGAAAACTAATAGTTATTCAATTCATAATAGCAAACTTTAAAATATTTAAGAATAAATCTAAAAGGAATTTATAGGACATGTGTGAAGGAAACAGTAAACTCTTATTGCACAAAAATAACTCTTAAGTTCAGATCTACAGGCCTCAATTCATGGAAAAATCATGATTTTAATAAAATTCAGCATCTTAAAAACATGAACTCTATCCAAGTATATGTGCATTCAATAAAATTACAAATACATCTCAATAAGGTTGTTTTGGGAATTTTGTTAAATTTTATATGGTGAGGAAATTTAGAAAGTAGTTCAGAGTCCATGCTTTGTAGACATCCTAGCTGTATTATCTGTTAGCTGTGTTATCTTTGGAATGCTATTTATTAAAGATGAACTTAAAACATTGCCTGACACTTGGCTAATATATGTTAGCTATTTTATCAGTATTTATGATTGTTGTGGATATTATTAAATGGAAGACTAAATGCCTAAAGAGCCAAAATATTCATCACTAAGAATTATGTTAAATCCTGCTCAGAGCCATCCAAACACCAAAAGTCTCAACACAATGTATTAATATGTGGATGGAAAAATAGATCAGAGAATCCAGAAATAGTCTTAATAAATATGAGAATATCATACATAGATATGAGTCAGTAGAAAAATTATCCATTTAATGAATCATGACTGCTATCCAAATATAAGAAAATGGGGTTATATTCTTGTCTCCCACCATGCAGTATAAACATAACTTAAATACATTTTTAATTAAAAATAGCAATATTTAAGAAGAATTTACCATGTGTATAACCTAAAGATTGAGTAGTACTTTTTAATAAATGTAGAATTTGTCACTTGGAGTACTATCTTGGGGGGAAAAAAGCCCAAACATAGAAATTATAATTTCAGATAGATATATGAAAAATTAAAAATTTGCATATGATATATGGTCTATGGATAGTGAAAACAGAAAAGGAAAAATGTTTTTAACATATGAAGCAGGAAAGGTTGTTAATATCTATGACATGCAAAGAAATGATTTGGTAAGAAAAAGACAAAAATCCAATAAAAGTCATTTCATGGAAGAACAAATTTGCATAGCTAGTAAATATTTAAAATTTCATCCATATTAAGGTAAATACAAGTTAAAATGGCAAATTGAAAAAATTAAGGTGTGGTATCTGTTGGTGATAATTGAGGAAAAGGGTACTCTCAAAACTTGGTGGTGGAAATATATTATTTTGAAGGAATATGGTAGTATCTTTTTAAAATAAAAAATACATATGTTTGATTTATGCATCCCATTTATATCTTAGAAATAAAAGCAAAGCATAGTGAAAGGATATTAGTAGGTGTGTTTTTTTTTGAGATACCAAATGCCAAGGAAGACTGCATAGTAGTTAAGAGAGGACTATGAGAGAGAGAAAATCTTATGCTTCCAGTCTAATCTAGTCCAGACTGCAAATAAATATAAGCAAATGAATTCAAGCACAGAATTGCTTGAAGGCAGCTCGTATCCATCTACTTTATTATAAGATTCTGATGTTGACTCTTTAAGGAGGTTATTGTGGTGGTGATCACTAAAATATTTATGTCTCTAACTAGGTATTTTTTATTTAGCATATCAATTAGCAGAAAGTGGGGGGGATTAAAAGTTGTCTTTACTGCTGAAACATTTTAGTGGAAATTTCCAATCAACTGTTACATTGTCATCCTAAATCAAGAAAAAAATTTCTCAGAAAAAAGGTCAAGAGCTTGCATCTTTTTCCTCAGTTCTTTTGTAATAAGGTAACATGATGAATAAAAACACCATAGTATAATTTAGCATTGTTAAATAAAATTAACTGGCCATCTCCACAGTGATGGTGCTTGGAAGGTGAGGAAAGAAGTCAGGGTGCTTTTTGGGAACACCATGTAACTTTATCTCACTCTTAAGAATCTTGACTTTAGTTTGAAAGCTCATGGACACATACATAGCCATTTCAACAATACAGCTGGCAAGGTCAGGCAAACCTCACACTTGGGTTTCTAAGTCCAGTGTTTTTTCCACTGATTATCCCTTATACACTCCTTATAATAAGAGGTTAATAAAGACTATGTGATTAGGCCTTAAGAATCTGCTTTTCCTCTAATGGGAGAAGGGGGCATAATATTGGCTTAATGTTCTACTCAAGGCCAAACAGATCACTGGCCAAATATCTCATTTTAAAAATTCAAGAATCACTAATGTTTGCTGTCAGGATCTGCTTCTGATACCAACTTGCCAGGGCCTGGGACTGGCCAGGTCTTGGGCCCGGCTTAGGTAGGTTCCAGACACGGACTGCTAAGCTACCTTGCTCAGGAACAGTTTCCCTTAGGTGCTTGAGGGCTATCTACTTTAGCTGGAGAGAGTATCTTAGAGAGAGAAAAGCAGTCTTCTTAGCATGGATAGATCTTAGTCTTTAGCAGAGCTTGGTAATCTTCAGCAGAGACGCCGTGCTGGCGCTCTGCAGGCAGGAGAGGAGACTGTGTCAGGATAAGTGGATCCATGATAGAGTGCGCATGCTTTTTGACTGCCTTCGCCTCCAGCCTAATATAAGGCTGATCTCGTGCCTCTCAACATCACAGGTGTAGAGACTGCCAATTCACCAATGCTCTCATCTCGCGAGCTCGCTCATGCTTGTTAGGACTAAATGCCCTTTTCACCAAGGTGTTCCATTACAGGTATTTCCTATAACTCTCGCTCCTCCTGGCCATAAGCTATACGGGCTGCTACATTTCCCCCGTTTTTTATATACAAACAAAATTTTTAATGTAGTAAAGGCAGTTCTTCCTGTTATCTAGCCCTTTTCTTTCAAGGCAAAAGATGGTAATTATCAGAGTTCAGAATTCCAGGTATGGGCTCTTTAAATGAGGAAGCCCAATACAGATGTAAACTATTAGCCCTGCTAGGGGAAA